>ML814546.1:81776-128998 GCA_009831015.1 Picea engelmannii | reverse complement strand
ACACTCAATGAAACTGAGTCAATAGCACCTGTATATAGCAATAGTAAAACATCCTATCATCAATCATGACGCATCATCATCAAGGTTAAGTGGTTCATCATCATAAAAATCCAGATCACTTGCGAGCAAGTGTCCTCAAAGAATAAGTTTTGTCAGTGCACCAGAGCGGGATGTTACATTATCACTATGGGCCCTCTGGGCCCCCCCACTACCTCTCTAGCTACCTTACATTCCATCCCTCTTATGAAAGCGTTGTCCTCAACGCTTGATGTACAACCATATACCAGGGTCTCATGGATAATTGTGGACCATAATGCTGAAGAAGACTGGAGAACCAAGGTCCCATGTAGAAATGAAAACCACTATGCTGAAGTAGTCCAACCACCATTGTAATCCCGGGTCCCATGTCCAAGTGCTCATGTGAACTCCTTGTGGAAGATTTTGGAACCCAATAACCAACTCAAAACGATGCTCCAAAGACTGACACCTATCATGTGGATCCAAATAAGAATATACATCCACATAGTGGAAAAGGATCGTAGTAGAATCTGGAAGGAATAATACCACTATAGAATATGCAGGATGGACACTGGTAATAATCATTGGCTCTCGATTTGTCACATTGATGTTGTCTACAGAAGGTGGATTAGTGTCATCAAATAAAATATAAAAGTGGTTGTCATCCCAAAAATGACAACTATCCATATACCAATCATCACAATTGGCCTCAAAATCATACCAAGCATATATTTCTTGATTATATCCATCCCTGATGTCCGGCATAAGAAATATCTGTTGCATGTTATTCAATGAATCTCGAATACTACAGAAACTATCATTGAGGCCATTTGCAAGGTCATGCAATCTAGCATCCAATGTGTCATACAATTTGGATTTAAATGCTTCAAGAATTCCCTTGAGGGTTTGAGAGGAAATATCCATATGAGCACCTTATGAACTCTTCGGTCCCACATCTGTCATGAAAAAACCCAGAAAAATAGAACAATAAGTTACTGCAGAAAATCGTGGTGTTTTCCTAAAAAACCTTGAAAAACTGCTGAATTTAAAATGCTCATAACTTCACTTTTCGGACTCCGTTTCGGCTGATTTTGTTTTTGAAATTGGGTGAAATTGTGAGAGGAACTCAAATATATAATTTATTTGGGAAAATTTTTCCTTCATATGCTACATAAATAAATAAATAAAATCGCTCCGCCATCCGCGGAAAAAACCTTGAAAAATTGCAGATTTTAAAACTTCAATATCTTGACTTCCCGGACTTCGTTTTGGAAGATTTGTTTTTTCAACTTGTGTGTTTTTTTGAGAGGAAATCAGATCCACAACCTGTTTCTACAATTTTTTCACAGAAATATACTGAAAATTTCTGGAATGTCGCTGCCCTATTTTTCTTCTCCGAAAAAAAATCTGCAAAAATAAAAAATATTTGCCCACAATGTCTACCAAAGAAAGTGCTCTGATACCAATTGTTAAGTACCTACACCAGATCTGCAAATATAATTCAATAATACCAAGAATAAACCATAAACCATTCACCATAACATGAACACAAGAAATAGAGAAAACCCTTGAGGTAGGGTAACACCATATATTAATCCTTATGGAAGGATAGAACTCCTCAAGCAATCATTGTTTGTACAATCACAATATTCTTCATTATGCTTCATTACATTACTTACACTTTTTTATATAGCTCTCTCTATCTCCTAGGAACCTTCTAGAGAGCCTTCTCTCATTTATTACATCCAACTACCATAGTGGGTCTTTATTAATATAGTGGACCTAGTTCATCTTACATTGAATGACCACATTCTCATATATTAAATGACTTCCACTAATAATACATAACCACATTCCAATTGAGTACCTCCTAATATATATATTAATATAGTGTTACCCTACCTCAAGGGTTTTCTCTATTTTTTGTGTTCATGTTATGGGGAATGGTTTATGTAAGGTAGTTAGAAAGGTAGTGGGGGGGCCTAGAGGGCCCATAGTGATAATAGTGGAGGTCATTCAATGTAAGGTGGACTAGGTCCACTATATTATTAAATAAGGCCCACTATGGTAGTTAGATATAATAAATGGGTAATTATATATAATAAATGTAAGAGGACTTCTTAGAAGGTTCTACTTTTAGAAGATTCCTTCTCTAGAATGTTCTTAGGTGATGGTAGCACTATATAAAGGGTTTCAAGCAATGTAATGAGACATGAAGAGAAGTATTGTATTGTGAGTTGTATCTCAATAGGAGAATGCCCCCTCGAAGAGGCAAGTGAACAGGAGAGGATCCCTTCCATAATAGGATCCATTGTATGGTGTTGTCTTACCTCAAGGGTTTGATGGTAATAAAGAAGATTTTTCATATTGTTCTTGTATATCTGTTGTGGTGCTTTTGTATTAAGTATTTGGTTCTTAACAAGTGGTATCCGAGCACTTTCCTTGGCCAAAGAAGGGAAGATTTTTTTTCTCTTTTTGAAGAATTTTTTCTAGGGAAGAAAAAGAGGGCGGTGCACTTCAGGTTCAGATATGAAGCTTTACGAGATGAATTTGGGAAATTTTTTTACGTATTTGAATTCCTCTCGGAAAAATACCCAATTTAAAAAAAAAAACACAGCCAAAACAGAGTTTGGGAAGTAAAGTTATGAGCATTTTAAATTCAACAGTTTTTCAGGGTTTTTTCGGAAAAAGCCGCGATTTTTTGTTGTAACTTATTGTTCTATTTTTTTTGGGTTTTTCATAGCAAGATGTATTTTACAGGGAAATGTGATGTCCCTAGTATTGAAACATTCATTAAAGAAATAAAGTCAGCATGGGAAGAGAATTGGCCCCATTGGGTAGATCTCAAATTGCAAGGTGATGCTGCCATTTGATAGAAATCGCTTGATTATAAGGAGATGATGACACTCTCCAATGGAAAATTTGAAAAAATATTGTTAGACAAGTGGTCTCATGGAGAAAATAAGGATATAGAGAGAACCAAGAGTTTATTTTCATGTGACAAATTTATATTTCAAGTTCATGGTTGTATTCATAAAGAAAATGTCATTGTTTCTATTAACCCTAGTTGCATGCATAATTTTATCAATGTTCAGTTGGTTAATAGATTGCAAGTTCCAGTAAAGAATATTCAAAGAACATAGGTTGAAGGTGAAAATGTTCAAATTTTAAATATTTGAAGATTACCATGGATAAATATGTGTTGCATTCAGATTTTTATGCTATGTATATGGATGAAGTGGATATTGTTTTCGGATATCCTTGGATAGAATCAGTGGGTACTATTAATATTAATGTGCAAAATAAGTTTTTGAAGTTGTGGTACAAGAAAAATAAAATCACATTGCAGGATGTGTCTCTTAGTCAGAAAGATGGGCCCATGGAAGCTAGTAAAGAAGTTATTGTTGAGTCTGAAGTTGAATCAGAGGCAGAGTCTATAGAAGGAGATGAAGCAAAACTACAGAAATGACATAATCAAGAACCTAAAGAGGTCATTGACTCAAAGGAAAAAGTGTTGCAGATTTGAAGAAAAAAGAGTAGATACCTACAGTTGTTGTATATCGCCATCCACATCATATAGAGACACAACAGTCATCAAGGCAAGGGCATGTTCATCAACACATTTATGCACTAGCAAGGCACCAGAAAGGAAACCGATCAAGAGGTGCATGGAGGAATACCAGCACTACAGTAGGAGCTCAGGTTATAAAAAAAATTCCAAGGCAACCTCGGCATGATGCATAGCAAGATCAAGGTGGCGAGGCAGTAGATGGACATCATGTCCGACTTCCATTGGGATGGATGGATGGTCATACTTGGTACCGGTTGGCTACATTTCTTAGTCGATCATATTGTATGGTTTCTTCTCATGTTTCGATGACGAAACATGTGAAGGGGGATGTAATGTAGTATACCTAGGGAGGTAATATGGGGTACCTAGGGAGGTACCAAATTGGAATGTGGTTATGTATTATTAATGGAAGTCATTTAATATATGAGAATGTGGTAATTCAATGTAAGATGAACTAGGTCCACTATATTAATAAAGACCCACTATGGTAGTTGAATGTAATAAATGAGAGAAGACTCTCTAGAAGGTTCCTAGGAGATAGAGAGAGCTATATAAAGAAGTGTAAGTAATGTAATGAAGCATAGTGAAGAATATTGTAATTGTACAAGCAAGGATTGCTTGATGAGTTTTATCCTTCCATAAGGATTAATATACGGTGTTACCCTACCTCAAGGGTTTTCTCTATTTCTTGTGTTCATGTTATGGTGAAAGGTTTATGGTTTATTCTTGGTATTATTGAATTATATTTGCAGATTTGGTATAGGTACTTAACATTGTTACAGAGTTACATGTATGTTTATATTCATGTTTTGATTGTTACATTTGGTCATGACATGGTACATGCTTGAGGCTACATAAAAATGAGGTTTGGCACATGGTCTTATGTAAGGGTTTATGGTATTTGTCTTATGGATTTGTGATGTATTGCTAGAGGACTATTGTTGGTTGTATTGATGTATGTTTTGGTATATGGTTGAGGTATATGTTGAGTTCATGGATGAGATACTTATTTGATGAGTTTACATATACATGAGGTGTATGGTATGGTGATGTTGGTTCATCTTGATGAAGTATATAATATTTGGTATTCAGTTGTGACATGATACAATGCTACAAAGAAAGAAAAGACTGCAACTAAGAAGGAATTGATGAAGAATTACAAAATAGCAATGGATTTCATCTGGGAAGAATTACTTGATCCGGTAAGAGAAAGGGTTGGTAAATGTTCATCACCTAAAGAACTTTGGGATAAGTTACATAATATATATTATTTTCCCATCACAGAGTTAGACTTTGATAAACAAGATACATGTACAGAACAGGAAAAAAGATGCTCATCATGTCAGACAGATTAAGAAGAAGAAGAGTGTGAAGTGACAGAAGCCAACAAAGGTGATTTCTTTTTTATTTAGGTGGATATCGGTGGCCACCCACCTATTCCAACTAGCTCAAAACAGTCTTCTAGCAATTTACTATTTTAACAGTTTTTCGGTTACTAAACTTTCAGGGCCTTTTTGAGGGCCTAAATGAAGTTTTTTTGGGATCGAGAACCTCTAGTAGAGCCTCCAAAATGAATATCCTCTATGGTACCTTTCCAACGAGCTATTGTGCGCCCCAAACAGAGATCGTATGCCAAAGTTATGCCACTGGAAAGTTGATACACCAAACTATCCAAAATGGGGTACACAAAATTGTTTGTTTTTCATCTTCCAGGGTTAGGGTTTTGGATTTTCTTTATGTTAAAAAGAATTTAGAGCCTCATTGTAATCATCTTCTTGCAAATGTGAGTAGATGTCACATCTCTTCTCAGAGATAAGCTCCCACTATTCTAGCGAGTCTTTCACTCTGTATTTCTACATTTTTGTACATTTTGCTAATTAATATAAATTGTGTATTAATGTATCTCAGTGTTTATGGTTATATCTCTAATAACTCTCTGTTATATTATTGGATATCTGTTATATCTCTGTATATTTATTTATTATATCTCCACTCTCATTTCGTGCCGAAAATAATCCAGATTAGTGGTATCAAAGCAGACTTCTCTTGATTTTTTTTCAGTGCATGTCCTCGACGAGGTTTGAGTATAGAAAGTTGGGTCTTGAGCTTGTCTCTCTTGAGGAAAATCACTCTCGCATGCCCAAGAAACCCTCCATGGAAGAAGAAAATAAAAATGACGGAGCATAAGATTCTATTAATCTGTTTCTTGAGCAAGATCTCACACGACAGAGGGACGGAATGGAGAATTGTGCCCACATCCTTCAACGCATGACAATAATAGTAGGCACATATTCATCAAGTGTTCATTTTGGATGCACCTCTCCTTTCAAGGTATAGGTTAATTTTATATTCCCGTGTTTGAAGGTCAGATAGATGTAGATTCCCTAGAAAAATAGTTAAATCTACTAGAAGGTTATTTCTCTGTTCACAATTTTTTCAACAGGGAAAATATCACTTTCGCACTCATTAAGGCTCTCCCCTGTGTCAAACATTGGTGGGAAACTTACTGGGAGAAAAGTTCCAAAGATGAGTTTGGAATATATGAGATCGAGCCCACTTGGGATTTTTTTGTGGATGTGGTCAAAGAACAATATTACCCTATTGGTAACTATGACAGTTAGTACATGAGATGGACCACGCTACATCAAGAGAGGGGCCAAGCAGTGTCATAGTTCACCAATACCTTCCATACCTTATGCACAAAGATGGGTATCAAAGGTTATGAAATATCGTGGGGATATACACAGGTACATCCAAACTAAAACGAATTTTCTAGACATCTGATTGCTGGGAGTTGCCTATCGATATGTTGTCAAAATCGAGCAAAAATTTAGGCACCAAAACAAACGGGATTTGGGGTCTGGAAATCCACAACAACCAAAGTATGATAAAGACGACCCTAACAAACAGCCTCATGAAAAATAGTCTAAGCCACAGGAAAAGAAGGGTCACGAAAATACGAAGAAGGACACTTGAAAGCAGTGCGATCAAAGAAAAAGATCTGAACCCAGATTCAGAACCCAAAAAAGTCATTGGTGGTTGAGATCAAAGAAAAAGATCTGAACCCGGATTCAGAATCTGATTCAAAAAATAATGGGAGAAGACAGATCATCAACGTAGAATCCACTGCTACCATTGCGACCACAACAGTTCAACCAAAAGAACCAGCATATCCTAAAGAGGGGGAGCACCTCTTCCTTTCACAAATGTGGGTGAAGGGGACCCCGTTGCATTTCATTGTTTATAGAAAAAGCTAGAAAAACCTCATCTCAATAGAGGTCATCAAACAGTTGGGATTGTCAACAACACCACACCCACAACCATACAACATCGGGTGGCTTTTCCAGGGACAATATTTTTGTGTCAGCGAACAATGTCAATTGTCATATGGCATCCAACCCTTAAAGGATGATGTATTATGTGATGTTTCTTTGTTGGATGTTTGTGATGTTCTTTTGGGCTAACCATGTATGTGTAAGCGCCATGTTATTTATGAGTCTCGACCCCGTAGTGTCATTATTACTCTCGGGGATCATCTCTACATGATACCAAAGGTAGTTCCAACTACTGTCCCACCTAAACAGTGTCGCAAGGTAGTATCTCACACTACAAAATTTAGCTTCTTCATAGTCTGTTCAAAAGTTGAACAAAAGAACACCATTGCAGCCTAAGTCCAAGCACCTTCTGTCCAGCAGAAGTAGGTTGAAAATATTGAAGCAAAGCGCAAGGATTGCTTCTACACACATATCATGTATCCATACTAGTTAAAAAGGTCCAACAGTTCTAGCCACAAGCCCGTGACAGCCTTCAACAAGCTAAGCATCACAACTTCTCCAACAAGGAAAGCAACTCATCAAGATGCAGATTCAACAAACGTTTTTCCCTCTCCCCCAGACACTCAATGCAATGGATACCATTTCTTCCTAAGGAGGGAGGATTGATCTAGGTGGATATCGGTGGCCACCCACCTATTCCAACTGGCTCAAAACAGTCTTCTGGCAATTTGCTATTTTTATCAGTTTTTCGGTTCCTAAACTTCCAGGGCCATTTTGAGGGCCTAAATGAAGTTTTTTTGGGATCGAGCATCTTTAATTGAGCCCCCAAAATGAATATCCTCGACGATACCTTTCCAACGAGATTTTTTGTGCCCCAAATAGAGATTGTATGTCAAAGTTACGCCCCTGAGAAGTTGATACACCAAACTACCCAAAACAGGGTCCACAAAATTGTTGGCTTTTCATCTTCTAGGGTTAGGGTTTTGGATTTTCTTTATGTTAAAAAAGTCTTTAGAGCCTCATTGTAATCATCTTCTTGCAAAGAGTAGGCATCACATCTCTTCTCAGAGATAAGCTGCCACCATTCTAGCGAGTCTTTCACTCTGTATTTCTACAGTTTTATACATTTTGCTCATTAATAGAAATTGTGTATTACTGTGTCTCTGTGTTTATGGTTATATGTCTGATAAATATTTGTTATATTATTAGATATATTATATATCTTTGTACATTTATTTTTTATATCTCCACTCTCATTTCGTGCCGAAAATAATTCAGATCACTTTTGCTTTAATTGTGAAAAGTGCGGACACCTTGAATTTGAATGCCTTTATTTGAAAATTGAAAGTGATGAGACAAAAAATCTTAATGAAATAGAATACAATCTTGAGATTGAAAAGGAAAATAATCATGAAGCATAACTAATCCATTATTTAGAGAAACTAAAGAAAGACAGAGAATAAAATATGTCACTCAAGAAAGAATTGATGAAGCAAAAGGAAAGTGTTCATATTTTTTATGAAGCCCAACGGGTCATCAAGAACTTAATAGCTCAACTAGAAGAAGAAAAAATGAGAGAGAATATACTAACATATCATCTTAAGGAAAGAAATAACGATCTAAACCAACTTGAGGCGAAGTTTAGTCAAGAAGGCAAAAGACTTGAAGAAGAAACAATCACATTAAAGATCCAACTTGAATAATCAAAGAGAACAAAAGAAGTCATAAAGTCTCAGGTGATGAAGAAAGAAGAAGAGGTTGAAGAGCTTGAAGAAGAAGTTGTCGCACTAAGATTCAAAGTAGTCCATCTCAACAAGAACGTTAAAGAGACAGAAGCATCCATATCATCAATTGAAGTACCAGAAAGAAATAATTAAGAGAAGCCAAAGAATTATGCAAAAGCCATCAAAGGTTCAATATAGAAATAAGAATGCAAGCCCCTAAATTAGAACATTCTAGAAGTGCAAAAGACTCAAGAATAAGACTACATAAGAACCCTCCATGTTCAAGCCACAAAGAAGCTTCAATCATGATCATGATCAGTAAAGGTAGGAATTTAGAAGGACTACACCACAAAGAAGATCATTCACTCCCACGTATGTAAATTTCTTTTATGATCATTGTTTTTATTTTACTAACTTTGGGCATAAGGTTACAGATTGTAGGGCTTATGAAAGAAATGTTCAAGCAATAAATGTTTATATGGTCCCACATAATATTGAATGCTATAACTGCCTCAACTATGGTCATATAGCCTGGAACTGTAGAAGCGTAAGAATGCCATCCATGAAGAAAGAAGCATAGATTAGATACACCAAGAATTTGAAAAGAAAATAACAAGAAGAAAATCAAGTGAATAGAGAACAGGTCCCATAAATCGCAAGACATACAGTTGTTCGAGAAAATCAAGTGAAAGAAGAACAGACTCCAGAAATTACAATATTTGCCATAGTTCGAGAAAGACAAGGAAAGCAAGCAAAAGAAGAACAGGTTTCAAGAACCATATTGTTAGAATCTGCAACAGAGTAGGTACCAAAGATCGCAGGATTTGTAGTAGTACGAGAAAGAAAAGAAGATCAGATGAATAAAGAACAGGTTCAAGAGATTGTATTTTTATGAATTGTAGTGCAAGATGAATCCACATATAGAAAGAAAGAAATCAGAGTTCATATATATGTTGATACTACCAACGAGGATGATGACTGCATCAGAAAGGTATTTTTCTAAACCAACCAGCTTGGAGACTCCCATGTAATATGAATATTAGACAAGGGGGAGACTATGCAATATTTGAGTCAATTTAGAGAACCATCCTTTGAGCAGCTTGCAAAGTTCGAGTAGACAGATTTAGAGCAGTCAATTAGCAGAAGTACAATATGAAATATTGATCAGTTGTAGTAGTGAAGAATTCATGATAGTACAATGACCTATGGGTCAACATTATGGACATTTGTGTAGAATAGTCTTGGATAGTATGGACAGAGATGGATTTGTAAGAACACTTAACAGGTTTGGATAGATATATGACAGTGGATGAGAGCATGGATTCAGAGAGTGGCTCATATATTGGTTCAGAGAGTCGTTCATAGATAAAGGAACATTATCATAATGGATGATAATGACACATGAATATTTGAATGCTTATTATTGAATGTTTTTCATATATGTGAGTTGATTACACAAGGAATCACCAATGGACAAAAACTCCAAAAGGAAGCAAGTATAGGAAGACCTACATGCCATCTATAATAAATCTTGCAGAGAAGTATAGGAAGAGAAATAAAAGAAGGAAGACAAGTAGAAAGATCATTCAGAGAAGCTGTTAGATAGAGAGGTAGGAACATAGGTATGATTCCAAGAGGAGATATTCATCAGATGTATGGATAGAGAGTTATATGCTTGGAGAGAGAGCATAGAGGCATGTTTCCAAGGGGAGCGATGGTCATAGGGGAAGCTTGAGCGATATGACTTCACTGTTGCATTAGAGTGATACCCTTTGTCAAAGGGGAATATATTATTCAGAAGAAGGGAGAGAGAGTAATCAGAGGATTAGAAACACAGAGAAAGATCAAAGGAATTTAGATAGGGGGAGCATCCCCAAGGATATTTCAGTAAGGGGGAGTATCCCCAAAGAATGATACCATTTTCCATTGATGTCAATGGGGGAGAGATAGAAACATTGATGGGGAGTATGAGCATGAGTATAAAGGCATGAATATCAGTGAATATGAAAGTAAGACTATTCTAGATGGATAGTACATGTCATTCCATTTCCGTTGATATGTGGAACGCCACGTGGTTCCTTACGATTAGTGAGATATGGCTTTGTGAAGTTGGAGGACTCCCAAGAGTATTCTAGAAGCCTCTAGAAGGTCAACAAGAAGTCAATTATTCTAGAAATTATTCAAGAAGATTCCTGGTCAATGTGGTTGCAAGGAGAAATTAATTAAATAATAAATTTGATATAGTGTTAAGTGGAAAAAGTGGCTAAGTGGACAAAGTGGGTTAAGTGGACAAAGTGGTTAAGTGGATACTTCTAGAGGAAGCTACTTGGAGAGTATAAACAAGAGAGCAAGGGTCTCCCATTAGCACCTATTTGAGAATATTAAATATCTACAAGTGACTTAGGTAACGAAAGGAGATATAAGGTGAATTTCAAAGGGAAGGTGAAGTAAAGAAGGCTGAAATTCAAGGGAGGATAAAGTATTTTGATGATACTTTCTAAGGTATGTTATTTACAAGTCATCTCGCCATTTTCACAATAAAAAAAATTCTAAATTTATTTAGATAGCGAAATTTGGAGGCTTTTGAGAAAACATATCCAAGTAACAGTGATACGAATTTCAGATTTTGGGTCGTTGTAGTTTGGGAGTTACAATCTGTGGAAGATAGGGTTTGTGGCTAGTCCTGAAACTAGTCTAAAACAATTGTCTCGGGTAAAAACATCATAATTTTTTCATAACAGATTCAAATTCAGTGAGACCAAATACATTGGTTAGAGTACAGTCTGTAGTGTGTTTTGTACCATTTTTAGACCCATTCAACAAATATTCCACACATGAAATGCTCTACACGTTATCTCTCCAGAATAATCCAGAATCCAACAAATTCTAGGATTTTTGCTATAACTCCTTTCCTGGGAGGTTCCAAGTAGTGAAACCTGAAAGATTTGCAGAGAAGACACTAAAGAATATTGTGTATAGTTTTTAGACCTTTATGCATTATAAGTACAAAGTTATTCTTGTTACAAGTTAGGGTTGTTGACTAATCCAAAATTAGTCATGTGAGACTAAAGTAAAGTTTGATGAAAATCCTAGTCTCTTGTTGTTGAAGTTAAGGAAGGTTTGCAGGTCTATGATCACATACACCAGATCCTTTACAGAGTTATAGGTATGCTTATATTCATGTTTTTATTGTTACATTTGGTCATGACATGGTACACGCTTGTGTCTACATAATAGTGAGGTTTGGCACATGGTTTTATGTAAGGATTTATGGTATTTGGCTTATGTATTTGTAATGTATTGCTAGAGGACTCTTGTTGGTTGTCTTGATGTATGTTTTGGTATATGTTTGAGGTATATGTTGAGTTCATGGATGAGATACTTATGGATGAGGTATATGTTGAGTTCATGGTAATCTTGTTGGACATATTTGTAGTGATCTTGTCACATGGTTTATGGTTGATGTGGTATATATATCTTGGTATTGGTGATGGTTTTGAGGTGTTGTGATGTGCATGGTTTATTCACTTGTGATGGTATAAGTTGTACTAGTTGATGTACATGATTGGTTGAGTGATATTCTTGTGATATTGAGTATGATATCTATGTTATCAGATCTAATATATTGAGGAGAGTATTGGTATGGGTTTTTGGTGTATGTTGGTATAGGTTGACTATAGGCTATTGGTACATATTGGTACATGTTGTGACAGGTTATTGGCACAGATTGGTACAGTTTTAAAGTGATATATCTCACAGTGACAACGTGACAATGGTTTCATCATTTATTTAACACTTATATTTCAGGGCAGTTGGATGGGGCAAGGAAAGGGGGTTGTAGCCTCTTTCCGTTTGATTCCGGAGAACCAAGAAGTTGGAGCTTCCTTGAGGTTGGAGCCTCTTTCTGGTTGGAGCCAGAGAATTAGGTGGTTATAGCCACCTTTCGGTTGGAGCTAAGGAACATAGGGGATTGGAGCCTCCTTCTGGTTGGAGCCAGAGAATTGGAAGTTGGTGCTTCCTTGAATGTAATTCTTAAAGACATATAAGAAAAGAATTTTGTGGTTTTCTCCCGCATTAGGTTTCCACATAAAATATTGGTGTACTGTTCATTGTATGGATATGCCTATTATTGTTTATGATGCACTAATGGATGTTAATGTTATATGATGCAATAACATATTAATGATGAACTGATGAACGTTGTTGAATAAGTTAAAGGTGTTGTTTTTCGTCATATGAGATATGATCGATATATTATTACAATGATGAGTGTTCCATATATAGGGAACATATGGTGACCATCCATGAAAGGATGTGTCTCTTGAATAATCAATAACTATTTATTATTATCATTTACTTTATTATATATGATATTTAATGATCAATAATCATATCATTAATTATTATTTTAAGAGAATGTCTTCCAATGTTGTCCAAACATCAACACTCCCTCTCAACGAGGGAGACATTCTTCATCATGCCAAGCTTGTATCTGAAGTATACAAACTTCACCCTAGACTCATGACACTTGTCTGTCAATCTTGGGAGACGTCTCTCTCCCACCTGAACCGAGGAGAAACTCCTTATCTGACTCTCCCTTTTGAGCCAATTGACTCTCTCTGAGATCAGTCTCACTCTGGGTCCGCATGTAATAGCATATAGGATCTTGACTCTTTAACATTCCTTGTCAAATCACCATGACTAGGACAAAGACCACACCAGGATATTTCACCACAAGTACACACCTATGAGTGAATGTCATCCTAATGCTAACTAACACATGGAAAAAACACTTCAAGCACCTCGATTCCATATTATTCCTTGTCATGATCAAGGAAGGACTACGTCTGGGCCCATTTACCACAAGTACACCTTTATGATAAATGTATCCTATCTCCCTTGGTCTGCAACCCAATATAGGAGAACTTTTTCCTGATGTTGAAATATCAACACTCCCTCTTAGATAGGGAGGTATTTTTCCATAGTAGTACACAACTACTATCCAGAGACACACAGTCTCCGCCAGTGGTACACAACCACCATAGTAGAAAAAGGTTTGTCACACATGGCACTCCCATGTGTACTTCTAGAGGCTACTCCCTCTAGAAACACTTAGGATCAACTCCCATAGTGTGTAACTTCAAGGGTCAACTCCCTTGACATGTCATCATGTGCTCTCCACATGGGAAATTGGGATATAAGCCAAATGCACTTATCCCTTCTTGAATAAGTGTCCTCACAGATCAACTCAACTCAATTCAAAGAGGAGTACGATTTGGAGAAAGTTTGTCACACCTGGCACTCCCATGTGGACTTCTAGAGGCTACACCCTCTAGAAACACTAGGGTCAACTCCCATAGTGTGTGATGTCAAGGGTCAACTCCCTTGACATGTCCTCATGTGCTCTCAACATGGGACGTGTCCTCATGTGATGTCCACAAGAGACATTAGGCTATAAGCCCAAACACACTTATCCCCTCTCGGATAAGTGTCATCACATATTAACTCAACTCCATCACAAAGGAGTACGATCTGAAGAATGTCTTAGGAAGTTGCAAACATCAACACTCCCTCTTAGCGAGGGAGGCATTCTTTTCCATGCCAAGTTTGTCACATTAGTACTTGAACTTCATCCTGGTTTGGTAAGAATATCAATAACCTGCTCATCTGTAGGAAGGTACAACACCAGTACTTCCTTTCTATGCACCATGTCTCGGATGTAATGGTACTTGATCTCAATGTGGTTCGATTTGTCATGAAACACTGGATTATCTGAGATCTTAACACAACTTTGGTTACCATAATGAATAATTGTGGAATCCAACACATGTTCGAATAAATATGCAAGGAGATTGCAAAGCCACACTGATTCATGGACTGACATACTTAATGCAATGTACTTTGCTTCTGTTGTGCTGAAAGCCACAAAATTTCGTTTCCTTCTACACTAGGAAACCATGGAAGATCCCAAAGTGAAGCAACACCTGAAGGTGATCAACAACACTTTTGCTGAAGCCCAAAAATCATCAGGTGTCCATCAATCCTTGCATACCAAGCTCAAGGTGGTTGCTTGAGTCCATACAAGGCCTTCTTCAACCTACACACATGAGACTCCTTCTCATGTATCATGAAACCATATGGTTGCTCGATGTATACTTCTTCCTCAATCTATCCATTGAGAAAGGTTGTATTTACATCCATCTGATGTACTCTCCAACCCATGGATGTTGCATGGGAAATAATCATCCGGATAGAAGTGTATCGAGCAACATGATCAAACGTCTCCTCATAATCTATTCCCTCCACCTGAGAGAATCCTCTAGAAACAAATATCATTTTGTGCCTCTTAATGCTCCCGTTAACTATGTGTTTGATATTGTAGATCCATTTAGAAGTCACTGCAAACTTCCCCTCAGGTCTCAGAACAATATCCCACACATCATTCTTCATGATGGACTGATACTCCTCCATCATGGCATCTATCCATACTGGATGACTAGTTTCCTCCTCATAACAGGAAGGTTTAGAATCAATGATGTGGCTCATAGCTGCGACATAACACAAATATCTCTAAGATATCTTGCTCTCTTGGAAGGTACCATCTCTTTATGTCTCTCACTCAATCTGTCTATGACCAAGGATGTAGATCCAGTATTCTTTTGAAGACTCATTGTACCCCACAAATGTACCCTTTCTACCTGAAGGTTCTAGCTTGGTCCTTTTCTCCCTGGGCACATCAATGTATATTGAACACCCAAATATCCTGAAGTGTCCAACCTCAGGCTTCACTCCGGTGAAGGCCTCCTCAGGATTCATGTTCCTCAAGGACTTTTGTTATGAACATACACTACAGTCATGGATGTCTCTTCCCACAAAAACATAGGTAAATGTTGATCATGAATATCTCCTTGACTGTCTCAGTTACAATAGATCTGTTCTTCCTCTCTGCGACCCCATTCTATTGAGGGTTGTGAGTAATGGTGTACTCCCTCTTGATCCTTGCCTCAAAAATCTTTAGGACACATCGAGGTTCTCTCATGGAACCAATCTCCCCCAAGACATACCGAGGTTTCCTCTTGAAACCAATGTCTTGGTTCCTTCATCTAGTAATCCATTGATTACTCTGCAATCAACTAGTAGCATACTACTACTACCATGCCATCGGTAGCTCAAATCATATGCCACATTCTTTATGACTATGTTGCAATCAACCAGTAGCACACAACTACTGCAATGTCGTCCAATAGTATACAAGTGTTTCCATGTCATGTTGTGATGTTTCTCCTCTCCCAGTAGACTTATTCACACCTAGCCACCTCACATGGAGTAGGCAAGAATATGACCATAACATCATTCACACCTAGCCACCTCACATGGCTTAGGCAATACTTGTACCCAACTAAGCATTACTCCCTCAGTCACCTCACATGACTAAGTATGGAAACCCTTGTCTAGAGGGGTTAGTCGGCTAGAGGAGAGAAAACACCACACCTCCCTCTTAACGAGAGTGGACACTCTGGACCGTTCAATCATGAGTGGAAGTAGCAGCATGAGAAACTCTTGTTTAGAACTTGATCCTCTCTCTCAGCTTCATCGAATCGAAAGCAAGATTGATGATATCACCAATCGTATAAGCGTTAACTTTGCCCTGATCGACTACATGCTTAAGGAGATGCAGGGTAGGATCAAAGAATTCGAGCAGAAAATTATGAAACCTTATCATTATTGAGAATCATTATTTAAAATTGTTATTATCATTATCGAGAATCATTATTTAAAATTTTTATTATCATTATTAAGAATCATTATTTAAAATTGTTATTATCATTATTGAGAATCAAAACATCATTGTCGTGCTTTTGTTGATGATAATCATGACGAATGTTATTTATATCCCCTTCTTCACTGCTACATACTTGGTTCAAAGTTATAGATTGAAACCTCGTTTTATTGCTCCCATGAAATATTTTATCGCCATTTAGATAATACTCATGCTAGTGCCCATTAGGTGCTCACAAAACTAGTTGGAGAAGTCGATTCTCCATTTTTGAAGAGATAAATTTATCATCCACCAGAGTTCTTGTTCTCCTAGAGTTAAGGTCTTGGCCAAACACTTTGTGATAGTCTTGTGCAACAATGTTCTGATGAGCTCCATATTCATAAAGCTTAAAAGGCACAACAATGCTTTCCTGAACATCCTTCTCCCTCGAAAGAGGATGAATCTTAGGTACTCTAGCGGGGCTCCGTGATAAAGAAAAGCCTCTGGAATGTCCAATTTGTTGGACTTGATGATCATTGAAGACAGACTTGATCATTTGTACAACTTCTTTATTTTCCTTAATAGAATCAACTGATCCCAATTCTACAACACCAGTGTCAATTGGCACACAAAGTATGGTCTGGATACCTCCAAATCTGGCAACAAAAGACCTCCAAGAGATATTGTTCAATGTTCTTTGTGCATCATTAATCCAAATATATTGTCCTGAGACAAGAGCCCTTCCAGGTACTCCCACACCTCGCGGAAATGAGTAATACATGGACGTCAGACTCGTTAAATCTTCGAGCCATTTCTTCCCCATGCTTTGGTTCCTTAAAGTAACCATCACCCCACCCAAGCACATAATCACCTACTTTGGATCTTGAGAGTTGAGAGAAAATAGAATAGGTCCAATTAATGGATGAGGAGAATTCCACCAAGTATTGAATCTTTTGTTGTAATGCACTGTCATTGACACCAGCAACAAGTCCTCACAAGAAAGAAAGCTCATTATCAAATGATCGAAGTCATTGGGCCCGAGAAACGCTTTCACCATGTCTTTATCTTCTTCGTTCCAAAACTTCAATGTTGTTGCTGAAGAATTCACACAGCTAAAACAAGAAGCAACTTTCTCTCAGGATCTTGGGCCCTCCTCTGAGGGAGTTAGCACAGTCATGTTCTGATACCATGTTGTTTTTATTCTTATGAGATGTGATTGATATATTATTACAATGACGAGTGTTCCATATATAGGGAGCATATGGTGACCATCCATGAAAGGATGTGTCCCTTGAATAATCAATAACTATTTATTATTATCATTTACTTTATTATATATGATATTTAATAATCAATAATCATATTATTAATTATTATTCTAAGAGAATGTCTTCCGATGTTGTCCAAACATCAACAAAAGGAATATACATTATGGTTAAAAGGATTAATAAGTGGTATAAATTGTCCATTACTAATTCACCCCCCTCTCAGGAATCCAACACTTTTCTTGTATAAGCTCTACAATCTATTAATTTATGACCAAAATTATTGCAAGAAAAACAATAGCCAAGAAAGAGATTTCGGTACCGGTTGGTGAAAGACCTTCTTGGTGGAGCAATTATTATGGACTCATTCTTGTTGTTCTTGTGAGAAGAATCAAGAATCTGTTGGTCATCATTTCCTTTCCTACTACTTCTTTCATTATCGACGAAGCCTTTGAGAATATTAGCATAGCTTTTAGGCTTTTCTTCATGTGTTCCGATTCCCGCCATAGCCTTGATGAATGGTGACCTTTGGAAACTAATGATCTCATTTAAAGTTTCAATGCTCTTTTCAGACTTCAACTGAGTATTTGACTTCTTCAATTTCTCCTTTAATGATACAACTTCATACTCTAATTTCTCACAGGTTTCTTCCTTTTCTTTGAGTTGACTTTTCACTATTTCTTCTATTCCTTTTGCTTCTTCTCGTTGAATCTTCAGGCCGATAATTATATTCTATGTTTCTTCAAGATCATGGTCCTTATTTTCATGTTTCTGCAATTGTTCCTTCAAATTTATATTCATTTTTCTAATCCTGTCTATTTATTCTAGGGCACTAACGAGTTATACTTTAAGATCTTATTCTTTTGAATCTGGCTTTTCTTTCTGATCAAGAGGATTTGTTTCCATGCTTATGGAGAGAGATTCTTCTTCTTCGTCACTATATTCCCTTTTTGCATATGGAAACTTAGCAACAATATTTCTTATTCTACCATAATGAAAGCATTTGATGGGTATCTTACCTTTGTATTTGGTAGGTCCTCCTTTTAGCTTTCTCACAAATTGTGATTCTTCTATCTCTGATTCATAGCTGGAACAACATTGCTCCTCTCTCTATTTGAGCCTCTTTTTGACCATTTGCATTTGAAGTGAAATTTAGGTTTTTGGAGTGTTTTGTTGGGTCTGCTTGTTTGTGTGCAATTGTTGTCTAGTGAGGTGTAGATCTAGAGAGCACACCCAACATATCTTTTCAGATCGGGCTGCGTTTTTTTTTTTTTTTTGCCTTTTTACAATTGGTTTGTGAGTGCCTTTTTGCATTTGGTTTGCATTGCTAGATCACATTGTAAGTTTTGGGTTTTGATTCCGGTAGAGACATCAGAGTGTGCTTGGGAGCTTTACTAATGATATCCTACAACCCTTGCTTGTTGATTGTTGTTTTTCAGTTTGCATATTGTTTTTCTTGATTATTTTAAGAAACTTTTTGCATCTTAATTGAAAAACAAAACAAAAAAATTGCTTGCATAAAGAATTTGAGCATTAGAAAAAAAGTGCATTGTTGTGTTTGGTTGAAAGATCTCATTTTGGTCTTGACTTGTCTTGCATGATTGTTGTGTGATTGTGAGGTTGTTTCTTTTATTGAAAACAAATAATTTCAAAGGAAAAAATATCTTCCCTTCCTTAGCTAGAATTTATCGAAAGTGAAAATATTGCATCGTTGCATTTCCATTCTTTGCATTGCTTTGGATTGGAAATAGTCAAGAACCTCCATCCATAGAAGATTAATTTCTACAACTTTTGATTTACACAGTTTTCAACCAGTTCAAGAAATTGTTTTTCCTTTAAACACTTATATTTTCAACGATAAAACAAAGACGATTGTAAGAAGAATAACTAAGAAGAGAAAAATAGAACAATTTGAGGAAACCCCATAGGAATTCGTTCATATATGGAATGAAACACACTTGAATAAGGAAGCATTTGTAGAAGAGGTTATTGATGCTTTAAGGGCCTTTACTAATCAAAATAAATACTATGTTAGCAAACTCACTTCTCAGTTAAGAAACGAAAAGTAGCAAGTGGCAGAGTTGCAAGAGAAATTAAAATCTCGAGAATCTATTTTGGTCCAAGAACATCAATGCCAAACAGATCAGTTATTGGAAGAAAATAAAGTATATGTTACTACTATTGATGAACTTAGAATTGAGGAAAATGTTATCAGAACAAAACATTCTAAGAAAATAGTTGTTCTTCAAGAGGGAAAGAAATGACATCCAGGAAGCATGAAGAGAAAATCAATTCTCCGGTGGTCTAGATCAAATAATTAAAGGTAAACAAGAAAATGTAGAAATTATTAAAACATAATCCATTGGTATAAGTGGCAAAATTGCTAAACTTCAAGAATTATTCTATGTTAAATTAAATCAAATCAAAAAACAACATGACCAGTTGTTGAAGTTTAATAAGGAATCTAAAGTACAATCTGAGAAACAGAAGGTTGCTCAGAAATATTTTAAGAAAGTAAAAACATGGGAAGCAAAGGATGATAGTGTGCCTAAAGGTTTTTCCAAAATGACTAACAAAGAAAAAATCCAAATGCAAGCTTCACTATATGCCTAGTACAACAACTATGATTTCTCACAAGATTTTATTAAAGAAACCAGTAAGAATTGCTCGGATATCTAGGATTTAGCTTTGGATATTATTGAATACCATGACATGACTCATGCTCAATTTTTTGGTGAAGAAGTGTGAAGATGTCAACCAGCAAAAGAACTCACATGCATATGGAATCATGCAACTCAATTTCTATAATGTGGAAGCAATTAGAGAATTCATATGCAAATCGATAGAGTGCACATGATTGATTGATTCTTTTCTCTCGAGGTTCAAGACAAAGCATAAAGAAATTACCAAAAAAACTATATTGATGCAAGTTAAATGAGGATATTCCACATCCACCTCTAATTTCAAAAATGCTAGAAAATTTTGCTCTATTGTAAGTATTTATCAAAGAGTAAGAGGGTAAAATCAACAAAGAGTCAACATCCAATGAAGGAGATATTTCTCCTTAAAATATAGATTGTGGAACTAATTTTCCACTTGTGAAAATCAGTTGAAAGAAAAGAGGAAAGTGCCTTAAATTTTAGAATTTGAATGTTATTTAGTGTAATTTGATATGAAGAGTAAGGGTTGGAAACTTTAGAATCAGACTTATTACTTTTATCAGTTTGATTTAATATTTGATTTAATATTGAAGACCTAGTCTTTGGAGAATTTCTATTTGAGTAAAGTGATGATTGTATGAATTGCACTTTTGTTAATTTTGCAATTTCCTTTATTCAATTTTATGTGAACTTTTTCCATAATTCCATTTATTTGTCAATTGATTCCATATTAGATATGAGAATGCATTATCGTTATCAATATAACTTTTTATATTGCTAACAATTGATGTATTTATATTTACAATTAAATAAGATTTATGATTTTTTCTAATAGCGTATCACTCATCATTTTGTCTCATATCTTGTATTTATGTTAAATTTTAACTGGTAGTCAAAAGAAAAGACATTCATGTTGTGGTGAATGGACTATTCTTTTGTTACACTCTGAATGATTTTTTGGCATTCTGAATCCAATTTTTGAAATTGTTTTTCATTTCTTTGATTTCAGTTATATAAGCTTTTCTTTGATTACGATTGGATGTGGATATAATTGTTGTGATCTTCTTTAAGTTACATCAGTTATTTGTGCCTAATAATTTCTAAGAATAATGGACATTTTTTCTCTTCTTAGAAATCAATCATTTAGACATGCATCTTTAAATTTAAGTATTCCTCTCAGCTGAGATAGGATAGATAGATTAATTAGTTTTTTGTTCTGCAAATTAGATTAAGGCACATACATAAATTAAAGATTTTAATGAATAAGTTTCCTATTGGGAGAAACTATATTTAGTTGCAAATCAAGCCCACATATCAGTCGAAATTTACCATTCCATACAAAAATAGGTCTAATTGGGGCTTGTGATCGAATAACTATCCCCTGTTGCAGGAAGGAATTTGTTGCATGTAAACAATTGGCACTAGAAGGAGGGTTGAGTGACATGCATGATTGTTAGATCATCTAGTAGTATCAATCCATCCCAGTCATCTCGTACCTAATCACCTCCAAGGAGGACCCCTTAATATACCAATGGACTTTCATTGCTTATTCAGTGTCCAATTCACCTGATTTTATTGAAAGTCCACAAGAATAGAATCCCAAAACAACCATGTTTCAAAATCACAGATTGATCTTGTAGATTCTGTAGTTTATGAAGAAATACCCATAATCAATCCACAACTACAATTATCCAAGGTTTTTATAAGAGCACATAGTAAGCAAATTGGCCAACCCCTTATCAAGTTCACAATTCCTAAAAAAAACAAACAACCTAGGAAAGAAAAAGCTAATGAGATAACTTTCATCTTTGAACCTAATCCTCTGGCTCGAATTTCAAATATATTAAGGGGATCAAATGATCTTAACGATTCATTAATAGATTTCCAATTAGAAGTTATTTATGGTAAGCCACCATCTCCCCCGTAAAGTCCCCCTCACACTCCTATTAGATCTCAACCACCGTCCTTGCAAGGGAGTCCCGGACAATCCCCTCAAGGAAGTCCAAGGCATCCCCAAAGGAGAAATATGGTTGGAGTACCAACGAGTTTGTAGCTTGCACTAGGAGTTGTTGCAATTTTGTGTCCTACTCATGACTTTCCTAAAAATCTAGAGAAATTCGTACCCAAATTCAATCCTAATAATAGGGAATCTCCTTAAAATCATGTTAGAAAATTCATGTTAGCAGTTAACCTAATGAGTGTACAACGTGAAGATGTTGTTTATCGATTATTTTCATACACATTTGAGGAAAAATAATCCACGTGCTATTTTTCATTACCATAAGGATCTATCGCTAATTAGAATGATTTTGAAATTGTTTTTTATGAAGAAATTTGGTGAGGATAAAACCCCAACAACGTTGGTCTTAGAGTTGTTAAGAATCAAATGACCCCTAAAGAAAAAATTAAAGATTTCAATCAAAGATTTTTGACATTGATGAATAAAATTTTGGAAGATTCTAGGCCTACTGATAATGTCATTATTGAATTTTATACTACAACTTTTCCTTCTTCAATTTCTATTTTTGTCAAAAGAGCTAGAAAAAACACATTTGAAGAGACATTTGAAGAGACCTTAGATGTAGAAAAAGAAATTATGAGTATTGCAGAAAAGGAACCAATAGAAGAGAAAACAACTTTTCCACTTGCTAGCAAACAAAATGCAATCAAAACCATAGATGATAAGAAAGACAAAGAAATTGTTGGCATGGATAGTCTTCAAAGAATAATGAATTTTTTTTTATTGGTATTGTTATCGCATGATTTGTACTTGTGAAAAACCCACCACAAGTACCTCAAACCTTGAGTAACTATGGGATATCCTACCACTATCACCTTAGTAAGAGATCCCTGTGTTTTGAGTTATGGAGGAGGTCCACTATAGGGGAGGCTTCCCTGGTGACCTGAAGGGATCAAAGTAGCAAATATTGTAGCCAAGCCTATCGCCCCCTCTCTTGATCACCTAAGTCAAAAGTCTATGTCTATAAAATTGATGATGTAGCAGATGTTTCGGGTACCTTCCTAGAACAAGAACAAATTACAACATATGTATGATGATTTCCAAGTACCAATATGTAATTTACACCTCAGAAGACAATAGAAAAATGAAATTTATTATGGTCGGTACAAAATTGCAGCAGTACAACAGTTTATAATAGAAATTATAGTTTTGTAACAATAACTTGAAGTAAAAGAGATCAGAATTGCATGAATTAACAAGGAAAACTTAGCACATATCCAATAGATCAATACCCAATTATTCCAAGCAAATTTTGAGTATGTTAGCTTGTTGTTAGAATGATGTATGCAACAAATTAGAGTGAATTAGATGGTTGCAACAATATTTTGCAACAACAATAAAATTAGTGAATTAGCTTAGGTTAGAATTATCAAAGTTAGTAAAAAGTCTTAGAGAATAAGAATAGAGAGTTGTTTGATCACTTTCTTCACAAGAGAGCAAGTAGATTAGTGCCTTTAGGGCTATGGAGTCTTTGATAACCAAAATATAATTTGTTTTGGAGTATGATAATGGAAAGATATAAGAGGTAAGGTTTGAAATCTAAGGTGCTAGCACATTAGGGCCTTATATTTCAAGCCTTAAAAAGAAGGGTTGCTAGAGTGCAATAACTTTTGGGATATGTCTACCTTTTCTCCCTTCTTAAGTTCTTGAAGCAAATAATAATCAAGAGTCTAGAATCAAACTCGTAAAGTGATAGCAATTTAGGGTTTTACAAGTTTAAATCTAGGTTGGATTTCCTTCACAAATTATGGATTAAACTAGCCTTGTCAGAGGAGCAAGAACTTATTCTCCCCTCTTAGGGTTTTTCCAAGCAAGATTCTTCAATATGAACAAGTCAAATTTGTCATAACCATTCAACGACATGAAATGAAATAGAATAATTCTACTTCACCAAGATTTGACAAGAACGAACCCTAATTGCAACATGTTTATCCAAAAATTAGCAAAGAGATCTCCACACTTGTCCTCCAAAAGATAACGCATGAATAAAAGAGCCAATAACACCAAAAATAACAAAAAATTCAAACCTCTCTCTCACTTGTGTGAGGAAATTTGTGGTGTTTAAATGAGTCTTGGCTAGCCATATTTATATGGGAAATCCTAGCCATGAAAAGACTCCAACGAAAAGTCATGTCTTTACACAAGAGGGATGACTTCTTAATTTTCCCTTTTATCTTACAAAAAATGAATTTTACATAAGATAAAACCATAAAAAGGGTAATGTCATGCCCCTTTAAGGTGATGTTGAGCTCTAGGATGTGACGTCAACGCTGGAACTGTGGAACGTTGGGCATCCAAAGGCCGTGTGTCACTCTCCCATATGCTAAGGTCATTGTCAAATGCCTCCTCCCATCAAATCAACATGTGAGCCATAAAACCCTAGCCCCTAGGTGACCTTAAGGGATATAATGGTGACGTCTAGGCCTCCAAAGGATATCATATAAGTGGAGAAGGGTGGAGTCTCATCATCTAGTCATGCCAAGATTCCTCCAAAGGCAACGTCCTCCATCATCAAGGTGCAATGTTCATCATCAAAAGGTGCCCCAAATGTGGGGTCTAACATCCATCATGTGGGAAAGGTCCTGCAAAGACAAAAAAGTATGATCCAGGTGGATATCGGTGGCCACCCACCTTCTCCAACTGGCCCAAAACATGTTTCTAGCAATTTTGGTAATTTACTATTTTTAGCAGTTTTTAACTTTCGGGGCCATTTTGAGGCCCTAAACGATGTTTTTTGAGAAAACGAGGAGCAACATGGATCGTAGATACCATGTTTCTCTGATACCATGTTCTCTATAATATAGCCTCTGTCAATTCTATTTGGTCCTACTCTGTAAAATTGGTATCAGAGCCAGTAGTGTAAAGCTAGTTTCTGCCTGAGCAGTCGGCCAGGAGCCTATCTGACATTCTCTTTCTCCAGAACAGAGAACGAAGATTAAATGCCCTGCTTTTCTGTGCAGATATAGCTCTAGTACTGAGTTTCTTATGTAATCAGTGAGTTCAGTTGATTAATACAAAGAAGTTTGTTCGGAAGTGATTCTACTTTCATACGAGCCTTGTGTCTGAAGTATATGATTGTGTGAAGTGAAAATGTTCAGTATTGAGTGAAGTGATCTACTTGATTGTGGTCTCCAGCAGTTGTTTTAGGACACGTAAGTCAGCCGTTAAGCCGAAGAAAGGCGTGGAGTGCTGCAAAGTCCTCTTCCCATAGTAAGTCAGATCTTACCTCTCAATATGTTTGCTTACCTGCAATATCTTAAGTATACTGTCAGAAGTTGCAGTAGTTGACAATGGCTTCACAGAATGACAAAGCTTCTTATGATCTATCTACTGATGTTAAATATAAGCCTAGTAAATGGTATAAGCATTTTATCAGTCAGTCTTTTTCATCCAAATCTCTCTACAATACAAGATTAATTGCTCAGGAGTATGAGCCTGATATAAATTGGAGAATGCCTGAGATAGAACCTTCAAAATTTTATGATTTGCCTATGTTCAAGTTTCGTGCATCTACTCTTATTAGATATTGTTCACATAATGTGCCTATCTCTCTTGGTCAAACCGTTTATCAACTCCCTCTAATTCAACAAGCTGATATTGATTGGGGATTAGAACATGGATATCAGTATGTCCATCTTGGCCTTATTCAGTTTGGAATTAATCTGTTAGTCAGACCTGGTTTAGATACATCTGTACTAAACTGCATCATCAACTCAAGACATAATACTTTCTCTGATGCATTAATATCTGGATTCCAAGCTCCTTTGCATAATGGCCCAGTCTGGTCGTCAACCTTACCGAGATTTCAAGTTTCTCTCACTGACCCTTACATTTCTACTCTCCTTCAAGCCTATGTACAATTTTCTGGTTTCAATATGGTTGAAGCTTCAAATATTGCCCAACTGCATACAAATACCTGTCTTCGCTTTGTTTCTACAACAATGCCAGCGCTAAACCCAAAGTTACTCCAACGCACTACCTCCGAAATCGTGGTGGTTGGACCAGGCAATGTTTCTCCTCTTACCTTAGGTTTTGAAAAACTTACTGCTATTGATGAATGGTCTGCAGAATATGAACCTATTTCCTCCAGAATATCGCCTCCTATGGCTAGAGAACTAAAAATTGAACAGAATTCCTCTGGAAGAAATGTATTAAGGATAGGAAGATCACAGAGCACAAAAGGTCAAGATTTAGATCTATCTTCTTTATCAGTTAGTAGCTCTGATTCACATCCAAGAAAGTCTTCCTCTTCTGCCAAATATTCATCTTCTTCCTCTTTCTCTAAAGCCCCTGTATATAAACATGTTTTAAATAAGTCTGCTTTAGATGATCATTTGCTATTACATAAGAAAGGTTCTAAGAATTGCTATTATTGTCAAAAGCAAATTCCTACACGAGAAAAAACCCCTGAACCTTCTGAAAATCCAAGAATATCTCATATTCCATCTGCTCCAAAGAATTTTCGGACATTCCAATCTAACGTAGAACATACTGGCCAACATGCCAATTGTCCTGAATGTCTTGATCTAGCAATCCCTCAGATCAAAATGATGAACACTCCTTTACCAAGAAGTGATAGGGATAAGAAAGCTACCCTTCCTCAAAGGAATCTTGGACCAAGAAATCATACTCCATCGTTCAAGAATGATCTTGTAGCTGACCTAGATTTTGTTAAATATAGAAAAGCAGATGCAAAACAATCTCAAGACATAGTGAGATTGCAAAATTATGCAAACTACCAATCAATCTGTCTTGCTCAAAATATTGATGATATAGCGCAAGATGTGCTACAGACAAAAATTCATATGAATGGTTTGCATTCAGAGATAGATTCTTTGGAAAATAATCAAGAACATTTAAAGTCTCAACTTGTACAGATTCTTGAAAAAATTAGATACAATTCAGACTGTTGTTCAAAGTCTGGAAGATTCTTTTGAACAGGAAAAGGAAACTCCTTCTCCTATTAAATTTGATGATATTGAAAGACATGCTTCTTTCAATTGGTTTGGTAATACCAGTTCAAAAGAGGAAAAAAAACGTCTAACTCTTAAACAGTTAGCTAGTGAAGTTCCAAATCCAGTTTTGGCAAGAATTGTTGAAGTTCTGGAAATAGCTACTGAAAAGATAGAGTTAGTAAAGAAACAGTCTTCTACTTTGAAAGAAGACATCCGCAAAGCACAACAAGTTAACATATCCCTAGTGCCATTTATAAAAGGGATAGAAGATGCAGAAAGTTCTACCAAGAATGCACCTTGTTCCTCACATGATGATGCATGAGGAAATGATTTCCAATCTGCTTGGGAAAAATGGTGCAACGCCAAATATGGTTCTTCCAAAAAAGTCCCTTTTGATCCGGCTAATTCTGCCGAACATGCCTCATTCTCTAGAGAAAACATTGAATCTGCACCTATCACAAATCTAAATTGCAGATCCAAGAATGAAATGATGTTAATCTTTCAAAAATGGCAGGCATGGGCAAGGACCCAGAAAATGATATTTCAAAATAAGATAGCCTGGAATGAGTTAGCCTTGAGGTTAGCTTGGGGATTCACAGGAAATTTAGGACTCTGGTGGGACAGAATCCGAGAAGAAGATAAGCTCAGATTAATGAATCATGATAATCCAATAGAAGAGCTTATAAAAGCAGTTGTACATGAATTCTATGGCAATGCAAAGATAGATTCAAATCATTATGATGATCTGTTTATGAATCAACAACTTTGCCATATATCTCAACTCCCTGAATTCTTATGTACAATGCAAGATTTATTGTATAAATCTCCAGATCCAGACAATGTAGCTTACCTCAGAAAATATTTATCTGCAATGCCTGGAAAAGTACCTAACCTGGTTAGAGATCGTTTTGAAGAATTGAATATAGATATATCTCAATTATCTCTCGTTGGTTTGCATGAGCATATAGTTATGGCTCTGCAAAAAGAGTGTCTTCGCAGAAAAATAAATAAATCTGTGAAGAAACAATTAGGTTTTGACTCATCTGTCTGTGATACATTTGCAGAAACTTATCATTTTGGTTGTAACAAAAGGAATGCTAAAAAAGAATCCTGTAAAAAGGATTGTGGTTGTTTTAAATGTAGACCTAAGTCACGACGATTTTCCAAGAAATATCCTAAGAGGTTTACTAGAAACAGTCATTCTAGGAAGAAAGCCTATTTCAAACGCTGACCACATAATCGACAAGCAAAGCAGTCATCCTGCTTTATCTGCAAAAAGCCTGGCCATTGGGCTTCTCAGTGTCCTCTGCGGACAAAACCTAAGTTCCAATCAAAGATTATGGATCTATTCCAATCTGGTTATGATCCTTCAGAATGGGATTTGGTTGAAATCCATTCAGATGGTGAATACCTTTCAGTAACCGAGGATAGTGAATCCTTTTCAGACGACAACCTCAATGATCAAGATTCTGGTGATGATTCAGATTCATCCCAGATAATTGAGTCTATGCACTTTCTAGACATTAAAATGATGTCTCCTTATACAGACCTTACATCTCTTCTCAAACAAAGGTCTGATCTCCAAGAGAAATTGTCCGTTCTTACCCCTGGACAATTCTAGCTCTCCAGACGCTATGCTTCTCAACTTTCCCAGCTCTCTGCTCAAATTGATAAAATCCAGCAGCCAAGCGTGGTGAATATCCACAATTATACACCCAAAGATGTTGATTTCATCCCATCCCAGCAAAAAGATAGCAGAGCAAAAGGTATTGTCAAATCTTCCAAATCAATTAAGGAAACTCCATTAGAAGATGAATCTTTAGACAGTACTATATTTCATCTTGAAGAATCAATCAAAGAAAAGGAAGCATTAATTACTGATTTATGGAAGAGCTTGAAACTTCAGAAAGAAGAATTGAACTTTCTTAAAATGAAAAGAGATGGACAATTAGAGAAAGAAATGTTCAATGAAGAAACATAAAATGAACCATATGAGTCTAAGCAAATGAATGGTCTAGACGACAGATTGGTCATTTCTGTTAATCTTAAAGTCCAAGGATATCTGCAGTATACATTAGATGCACAGCTTGATACAGGTTCCATGAATTCCTGTGCAAAGCATGGAGCTATCCCAGCTTACTATTGGCAACCAATTGATATCTCTTTTAGAGCTGTCAATAAGTCTGAAATCAAGATCAAATACATTGCCCCAGACTTTCCTATATTGATTCAAGAAGCCAAAGTAGTTGTTACACTCTATTGTTATGATATTGGTGCAAATATAATATTAGGACAAGATTTTGTAAATAAATGTTTACCTTTTGTTATAGGTAGTGATTTTGTACAGATTACAGTTCTGGGTAAAGCAATTAAAGTACCCAAGAAATCCTGTTATGAAACAAGGATAGTAGTAAAACAAACTTTCCAACAAGTTGAAAAATCTGCTAGCAGTTTGATACATATACAGAAAATCATTGGTCATATTGAAAAGCATGGTAGTGAATTGATAAAGGATATCAAGGATAAAATAGAAAAAGATTGTACCTCAGATTATCCCAATGCTTTTTGGACCAAAGAAAAGTATTTTGTCAATCTTCCGTATAAAGAAAATTACACTCCTAAGCCACATAAAGCCTCTGCAAACCGCATGTCTCCAACAGAATGTGAGTATTGCCAGAAAGAAATTTCAGAGCTCCTAGAAAGAAAATTGATAGAAATCAGTAGAAGCCCTTGGGCTTGTCCTGCTTTTTATGTCAACAAATATAGTGAGAAAAAGAGAGGAAAACCTAGAATGGTAATCAATTATAGAGCCTTGAATGATGCTCTACTTCCAATCAGGTTTCCTTTACCATCAAAAGAATTGTTGTTTTCAAAGATTGGGAAGTGTAATGTATTCAACAAATTTGACTTGAAAAGTGGTTTCTGGCAAATTGGTATAATTCCTAAAGACAAATATAAGACAGCTTTTGTTGTCCCAAATGGCCAGTACCAATGGAAGGTGATGCCTTTTGGTTTGAAGAATGCTCCTTCAGAATTTCAGAAAATGATGGATGACATCTTCAAACATCTCAATTTTTTCATTGTATATATTGATGATTTGCTTGTTTGTTCTGTAGATTGTAAAGCTCATGTACAACATCTCAAAATTGTTTATGACCTCCTGTATAAACATGGTTTGGTGCTCAGCCGTTCAAAGCTATGTTGGGCACAGACAAAGATAGAGTATCTTGGTTTGATACTCTCCAAAGGTAAAGTAGAACTCCAAGATCATATTTTGAAAAAGCTTACTGAATTCCCTGATGAAATTTTGGATCAGAAACAGCTACAAAGGTTCCTTGGTTGTTTGAATTACATCCGACAATTTTATGAAATCAAGCTAAGGATGTCAGAATACTTCAGAAAAGATTGAGTAAAATTCTGCAATGGAATTACAAGATGACACAAGCTGTTCAAATCATAAAGCAAAAGATCCAGAATCTCCCTAAATTACATCTTCCATATATGACTTTTCAGCTCATACTTGAAACTGATGCCTCCAATGACACTTGGGCAGCAATATTGTTACAGAAGAATGGTCCAAAGTTGGAAGAAGTGTGTATATATACTTCAGGATGCTTTAGTGATACTAAATCAAGATACCCTTCATCACATAAAGAGATTCTTGCTGTCAAGAATGGAATTAAAAAATTTAGATTATTCTTAAAACCTGTACATTTTATAGTAAGAAGAGATCTGAAGCATATGAAGGGCATGTTATCTAATCAACGTCTGTTGGAACAGGGAAACAACAGAATATTGCGATGGAGTCTTTGGCTTGACAGATTTGATTTCGAAATCCACTATAAACCTGGTAAAGATAATTGTGTTGTTGACCTTCTTACCAGAGAAGCTGCTCCTCATACAAACAAAGACAAGACTATAAAATGGCTTCATCCTCCTTGAGCATAAGGGATGCTCCTCCACCTGGATTCAAATGGATCCTTGTGTGTAAAAATTGTGAATACTGTTACTGTTTTGATTTCTTAAGTTGTAGCATTAAGTCCAGTCCAGCTTGCATAAATATTCTAAATAAATGGATACAAACATATAATCACTGTGTATTCTATTTCGGTTACTTCAGAATGAGCCATAATATGGCCAGAGGATCAGTCACAGGAGGACCTATGCAAGGTCAAATATATATCTTGCTTTATACACCTTGTATCACATATGAAGATTATTGCAAGATAATGCTGCAGGTAAAATATGATGGCTCTTGTTGGATAATCTTTGAATGCTCAACGTTCAAAGAATCACAGATCTGGTGGTCTGGATGGTTATATATTTTATTCTGGACTTACTGTCCCAGAGATGTTCTCTTCTTTGGACAAAGTAAAGATGCATTCAAGCACTGGTTCAGAGCAGAAGTTGAAGAAGCTGCACAATACGAAGGATGGTTTGTTTTTAACTTATCCTTCAGAGGAAGTGAGTTAAATTTTGAAAAATTTGAGCCACCTCGATCTCAAGCATATAAAGTTACCAATGAATACTATGGAGACTTATGTGTACCAGAAGACAAGCTTATTCCAGCCATGCTGGGATCTCCTTTTTACAAATGTTTCAGTGGGATACCACCATTTTCTAATGAACATAGCTCTCCACCCAACAGTCAATTTGATTATGGCAGTGATGAATCATTTGATTCAATTGTTGAATATAATATTATAAATTGTATGGAAGCATGATGGGCCTAGCAGTCCAAATTTGTAATCATGACAGATTGATTCTTTTCATGTCTAACGGGCCGACAGTGGTGTCCCGTCAGTTTCGTGGGTTCCTGTAGAACTCCACTTTGTATTCACATGCTTAGAGTATCCGCATAATTAGATTTGCGAATATTTTCTTTATCAGTCATTCCGTAAAAGTCGGTATGGGTCCCCATATGGCCTAGCCTCTAAGGGACGAGATAATAGCTATAGTCCACAGCTGCCCCTTCCACTTGAAAGGAATCTTGTTTACAGGCAGTTGCCAGTTTGTATCTACCGACAACCTGTTAAGATTTGTATAAATAAACCACTCGCTCTCTCATTTAGACATTCGGAAATCGAGAGAGAGTCTTAGTCTAAGTCTTAGAGTATATAGTGTGTCGGAGCAGTGTGTATCCTCTTCACTCGCCTTCGGGAACTTGTGAATGAAAAAAACTGATCTCAAGTGTATTGTTCTCTATAATATAGCCTCTGTCAATGCTATTTGGTCCTACTATGTAAAATTGGTATCAGAGCCAGTAGTGTAAATCTAGTTTCTGCCTGAGCAGTCGGCCATGAGCCTATCTGACATTCTCTTTCTTCGGAACAGAGAACGAAGATTAAATGCCCTTCTTTTCTGTGCAGATATAGCTCTAGTACTGAGTTTCTTATGTAATCAGTGAGTTCAGTTGATTAATACAAAGAAGTTTGTTCGGAAGTGATTCTACTTTGATACGAGCCTTGTGTCTGAAGTATATGATTGTGTGAAGTGCAAATGTTCAGTATTGAGTGAAGTGATCTACTTGATTGTGGTCTCCAGCAGTTGCTATAGGACACGTAAGTCAGTCGTTAAGCCGAAGAAAGGCGTGGAGTGTTGCAAAGTCCTTTTCCCATAGTAAGTCAGATCTTACCTCTCAATATATTTGCTTACCTGCAATATCTTAAGTATACTGTTAGAAGTTGCAGTAGTTGACAATGGCTTCACAGAATGACAAAGATTCTTATGATCTATCTGCTGATGTTAAATATAAGCCTAGTAAATGGTATAAGCATTTTCTCAGTAAGTCTTCTTCGTCCAAATCTCTCTACAATACAAGATTAATTGCTTAGGAGTATGATCCTGATATAAATTGGAGAATGCCTGAGATAGAACCTTCAAAAATTTATGATTTTCCTATGTTCAAGTTTCGTGCATCTACTCTTATTAGATATTGTTCACATGATGTGCCTATCTCTCTTGGTCAAACCGTTTATCAACTCCCTCTAATTCAACAAGCTGATATTGATTGGGGATTAGAACATGGATATCAATATGTCCATCTTGGCCTTATTCAGTTTGGAATTAATCTGTTAGTCAGACCTGGTTTAGATACATCTGTACTAAACTGCATCATCGACTCAAGACATAATACTTTCTCTGATGCATTAATATCTGGATTCCAAGATCCTTTGCATAATGGCCCAGTCTGGTCGTCAGCCTTACCGAGATTTCAAGTTTCTCTCACCAACCCTTACATTTCTACTCTCCTTCAAGCCTATGTACAGTTTTCTGGTTTCAATATGGCTGAAGCTTCAAATATTTCCCAACTGCATACAACTACATGTCTTCACTTTGTTTCTACAACAATGCCAGCGCTAAACCCAAAGTTACTCCAACGCGCTACCTCCGAAAGCATGGTGGTTGGACCAGGCAATGTTTCTCCTCTTACCTTAGGTTTTGCAAAACTTACTGCTATTGATGAATGGTCTGCAGAATATGAACCTATTTTCTCCAGAATATCGCCTCCTACGGCTAGAGAACTAAAAATTGAACAGAATTCCTATGGAAGAAATGTATTAAGGATAGGAAGATCACAGAGCACAAAAGGTCAAGATTTGGATCTATCTTCTTTATCAGTTAGTAGCTCTGATTCACATCCAAGAAAGTCTTCCTCTTCTCCCAGGTATTCATCTTCTTCCTCTTTCTCTAAAGCCCCTGTATATAAACCTGTTTTAAATAAGTCTTCTTTAGATGATCATTTTCTATTACATAAGAAAGGTTCTAAGAATTGCTATTATTGTCAAAAGCAAATTCCTACACAATCAAAAGCACCTGAACCTTCTGAAAATCCAAGAATATCTCATATTCCATCTGCTCCAAAGAATTTCTGGACATTCCAATCTAAAGTAGAACATACTGGCCAACATGCCAATTGTCCTGAATGTCTTGATCTAGCAATCCCTCAGATCAAAATGATGAACACTCCTTTACCAAGAAGTGATAGGGATAAGAAATCTACCCTTCCTCAAAGGAATCTTGGACCAGGAAATCATACTCCATCGTTCAAGAATGATCTTGTAGCTGACCTAGATTTTATTAAATATAGAAAAGCAGATGCAGAACAATCTCAAGACATAGTGAGATTGTAAAATTATGCAAACTACCAATCAATCTGTCTTGCTCAAAATATTGATGATATAGCGCAAGATGTGCTACAGACAAAAATTCATATGAATGGTTTGCATTCAGAGATAGATTCTTTGGAAAATAATCAAGAACATTTAAAGTCTCAACTTGTACAGATTCTTGAAAAAATTAGATACAATTCAGACTGTTGTTCAAAGTCTGGAAGATTCTTTTGAACAGGAAAAGGAAACTCCTTCTCCTATTAAATTTGATGATATTGAAAGACATGCTTCTTTCAATTGGTTTGGTAATACCAGTTCAAAAGAGGAAAAAAAACGTCTAACTCTTAAACAGTTAGCTAGTGAAGTTCCAAATCCAGTTTTGGCAAGAATTGTTGAAGTTCTGGAAATAGCTACTGAAAAGATAGAGTTAGTAAAGAAACAGTCTTCTACTTTGAAAGAAGACATCCGCAAAGCACAACAAGTTAACATATCCCTAGTGCCATTTATAAAAGGGATAGAAGATGCAGAAAGTTCTACCAAGAATGCACCTTGTTCCTCACATGATGATGCATGAGGAAATGATTTCCAATCTGCTTGGGAAAAATGGTGCAACGCCAAATATGGTTCTTCCAAAAAAGTCCCTTTTGATCCGGCTAATTCTGCCGAACATGCCTCATTCTCTAGAGAAAACATTGAATCTGCACCTATCACAAATCTAAATTGCAGATCCAAGAATGAAATGATGTTAATCTTTCAAAAATGGCAGGCATGGGCAAGGACCCAGAAAATGATATTTCAAAATAAGATAGCCTGGAATGAGTTAGCCTTGAGGTTAGCTTGGGGATTCACAGGAAATTTAGGACTCTGGTGGGACAGAATCCGAGAAGAAGATAAGCTCAGATTAATGAATCATGATAATCCAATAGAAGAGCTTATAAAAGCAGTTGTACATGAATTCTATGGCAATGCAAAGATAGATTCAAATCATTATGATGATCTGTTTATGAATCAACAACTTTGCCATATATCTCAACTCCCTGAATTCTTATGTACAATGCAAGATTTATTGTATAAATCTCCAGATCCAGACAATGTAGCTTACCTCAGAAAATATTTATCTGCAATGCCTGGAAAAGTACCTAACCTGGTTAGAGATCGTTTTGAAGAATTGAATATAGATATATCTCAATTATCTCTCGTTGGTTTGCATGAGCATATAGTTATGGCTCTGCAAAAAGAGTGTCTTCGCAGAAAAATAAATAAATCTGTGAAGAAACAATTAGGTTTTGACTCATCTGTCTGTGATACATTTGCAGAAACTTATCATTTTGGTTGTAACAAAAGGAATGCTAAAAAAGAATCCTGTAAAAAGGATTGTGGTTGTTTTAAATGTAGACCTAAGTCACGACGATTTTCCAAGAAATATCCTAAGAGGTTTACTAGAAACAGTCATTCTAGGAAGAAAGCCTATTTCAAACGCTGACCACATAATCGACAAGCAAAGCAGTCATCCTGCTTTATCTGCAAAAAGCCTGGCCATTGGGCTTCTCAGTGTCCTCTGCGGACAAAACCTAAGTTCCAATCAAAGATTATGGATCTATTCCAATCTGGTTATGATCCTTCAGAATGGGATTTGGTTGAAATCCATTCAGATGGTGAATACCTTTCAGTAACCGAGGATAGTGAATCCTTTTCAGACGACAACCTCAATGATCAAGATTCTGGTGATGATTCAGATTCATCCCAGATAATTGAGTCTATGCACTTTCTAGACATTAAAATGATGTCTCCTTATACAGACCTTACATCTCTTCTCAAACAAAGGTCTGATCTCCAAGAGAAATTGTCCGTTCTTACCCCTGGACAATTCTAGCTCTCCAGACGCTATGCTTCTCAACTTTCCCAGCTCTCTGCTCAAATTGATAAAATCCAGCAGCCAAGCGTGGTGAATATCCACAATTATACACCCAAAGATGTTGATTTCATCCCATCCCAGCAAAAAGATAGCAGAGCAAAAGGTATTGTCAAATCTTCCAAATCAATTAAGGAAACTCCATTAGAAGATGAATCTTTAGACAGTACTATATTTCATCTTGAAGAATCAATCAAAGAAAAGAAAGCATTAATTATTGATTTATGGAAGAGCTTGAAACTTCAGAAAGAAGAATTGAACTTTCTTAAAATGAAAAGAGATGAACAATTAGAGAAAGAAATGTTCAATGAAGAAACAGAAAATGAACCATATGAGTCTAAGCAAATGAATGGTCTAGACGACAGATTGGTCATTTCTGTTAATCTTAAAGTCCAAGGATATCTGCAGTATACATTAGATGCACATCTTGATACAGGTGCCATGAATTCATGTGCAAAGCATGGAGCTATCCCAGCTTACTATTGGCAACCAATTGATATCTCGTTTAGAGCTGTCAATAAGTCTGAAATCAAGATCAAATACATTGCCCCAGACTTTCCTATATTGATTCAAGAATCCAAAGTAGTTGTTGCACTCTATTGTTATGATACTGGTGCAGATATATTATTAGGACAAGATTTTGTAAATAAATGTTTACCTTTTGTTATAGGTAGTGATTTTGTATAGCTTACAGTTCTGGGTAAAGCAATTAAAGTACCCAGCAAATCCTGTTATGAAACAAGGATAGCAGTAAAACAAACTTTCCAACAAGTTGAAAAATTTGCTAGCAGTTTGATACATATACAGAAAATCATTGGTCATACTGAAAAGTGTGGTAGTGAATTGATAAAGGATATCAAGGATAAAATAGAAAAAGATTGTACCTCAGATTATCCCAATGCTTTTTGGACCAGAGAAAAGTATTTTGTCAGTCTGCCGTATAAAGAAAATTACACTCCTAAGCCACAGAAAGCCTCTACAAACCACATGTCTCCAACAGAATGTGAGTATTGCCAAAAAGAAATTTCAGAGCTCCTAGAAAGAAAATTGATAGAAATCAGTAGAATCCCTTGGGCTTGTCCTGCTTTTTATGTCAACAAACATAGTGAGCAAAAGAGAGGAAAACCTAGAATGGTAATCAATTATAGAGCCTTGAATGATGCTCTACTTCCAATCAGGTTTCCTTTACCATCAAAAGAATTGTTTTTTTCAAAGATTGGGAAGTGTAATGTATTCAACAAATTTAACTTGAAAAGTGGTTTCTGGTAAATTGGTATAATTCCTAAAGACAAATATAAGACAGCTTTTGTTGTCCCAAATGGCCAGTACCAATGGAAGGTGATGCCTTTTGGTTTGAAGAATGCTCCTTCAGAATTTCAGAAAAGGATGGATGGCATCTTCAAACATCTCAATTTTGTCATTGTATATATTGATGATTTACTTGTTTGTTCTGTAGATTGTAAAGCTCATGTACAACATCTCAAAATTGTTTATGACCTCCTGTATAAACATGGTTTGGTGCTCATCCGTTCAAAGCTATGTTGGGCACAGACAAAGATAGAATATCTTGGTTTGATACTCTCCAAAGGTGAAGTAGAACTCCAAGATCATATTTTGAAAAAGCTTACTGAATTCCTTGATGAAATTTTCGATCAGAAACAACTACAAAGGTTCCTTGGTTGTTTGAATTACATCCGACAATTTTATGAAAATCAAGCTAAGAATGTCAGAATACTTCAGAAAAGATTGAGTAAAATTCTGCCATGGAATTACAAGATGACACAAGCTGTTCAAATCATAAAGCAAAAGATCTGGAATCTCCCTAAATTACATCTTCCAGATATGACTTTTCAGCTCATACTTGAAACTGATGCCTCCAATGACACTTGGGCAGCAGTATTGTTACAGAAGAATGGTCCAAAGTTGGAAGAAGTGTGTATATATACTTCAGGATGCTTTAGTGATACTGAATCAAGATACCCTTCATCACATAAAGAGATTCTTGTTGTCAAGAATGGAATTAAAAAATTCAGATTATTCTTAAAACCTGTACATTTTATAGTAAGAAGAGATCTGAAGCATATGAAGGGCATGTTATCTAATCAACACCTGTTGGAATAGGGAAACAACAGAATCTTGCGATGGAGTCTTTGGCTTGACAGATTTGATTTCGAAATTCACTATAAACCTGGTAAAGATAATTGTGTTGCTGACCTTCTTACCAGAGAAGCTGCTCCTCATACAAACAAAGACAAGACTATAAAATGGCTTCATCCTCCTTGAGCATAAGGGCTGCTCCTCCACCTGGATTCAAATGGATCCTTGTGTGTAAAAATTGTGAATATTGTTTGTTATAGTTTTGATTGCTTAAGTTGTAGCATTAAGTCCAGTCCAACTTGCATAAATATTCTAAATAAATGGATACAGACATATAATCACTGTGTATTCTATTTCGGTTACTTCAGAATGAGCCATAATATGGCTAGAGGATCAGTCACAGGAGGACCTATGCAAGGTCAAATATATATCTTGCTTTATACACCTTGTATCACATATGAAGATTATTGCAAGATAATGCTGCAGGTAAAATATGATGGTTCCTATTGGATAATATTTGAATGCTCAACGTTCAAAGAATCACAGATCTGGTGGTCTGGATGGTTATATATTTTATTCTGGACTTACTGTCCCAGAGATATTCTCTTCTTTGGACAAAGTAAAGATGCATTCAAGCACTGGTTCAGAGCAGAAGTTGAAGAAGCTGCACAATACGAAGGATGGTTTGTTTTTAACTTATCCTTCAGAGGAAGTGAGTTAAATTTTGAAAAATTCGAGCCACCTCGATCTCAAGCATATAAAGTTACCAGTGAATACTATGGAGACTTATGTGTACCAGAAGACGATCTTATTCCAGTCATGCAGGGATCTCCTTTTTACAAATGTTTCAGTGGGCTACCACCATTTTCTAATGAACATAGCTCTCCACCCAACAATCATTTTGATTATGGCAGTGATGAATCATTTGATTCAATTGTTGAATATAATATTATAAATCGTATGGAAGCATGATGGGCCTAGCAGTCCAAATTTGTAATCATGACAGATTGATTCTTTTCATGTCTAACGGGACGACAGTGGTGTCCCGTCAGTTCTGTGGGTTCCTGTAGAACTCCACTTTGTATTCACATGCTTAGAGTATCCGCATAATTAGATTTGCGAATATATGCTTTATCTGTCATTCCGTAAAAGTTGGTATGGGTCCCCATATGGCCTAGCCTCTAAGAGACGAGATAACAGTTGTAGTCCACAGCTGCCCCATCCACTTGAAAGGAATCTTATTTACAGGTAGTTGCCAGTTTGTATCTACCGGTAACCTGTTAAGATTTGTATAAATAAACCACTCGCTCTCTCATTTAGACATTCGGAAATCGAGAGAGAGTCTTAGTCTAAGTCTTAGAGTATTATAGTGTGTCCGAGCAGTGTGTATCCTCTTCACTCACCTTCGGGAACTTGTGAATGAAAAACACTGATCTCAAGTGTATTGTTCTCTATAATATAGCCTCTGTCAATTCTATTTGGTCCTACTCTGTAAAATTGGTCCTAGCAGTGTTTCTCACCCAAAAGTTTTAGTTCTCGGATAGATCTTTCCAACGAGCTATTGAGCGCCTCAAACGGAGATCGTATGCAAAAGTTATGCCCATGGGAAGTTGACATATCAACTACCCCATTGGGGCCCACAAACCTTTTGGCTTTTCATCTTCTGGGGTTAGGGTTTTGGATTTTACTTTTGTTAAAAAGGCCCTTAGAGCCTCATTGTAATAATCATCTTCTCACAGATGCGAGTAGCCGTCACATCTCTTCTCAGAGATAAGCTACCACCATTCTAGCGAGTCTTTCACTCTGTACTTTTACAGTCTCTGTACATTTATTTCATTAATAGAAATCGTGTATTACTGTATATCTGTGACTCTTGTTATTTCCGTTATATCTCTGTTATATTGTTGTCTCTCTTGCAATATATCTAAATATTTATGTTTTATATCTCCGCTCTCATTTCGTGCCGAAAATAATCCGGAGCAAAGTATGCCCTCCAATGGTCCACAAGTCATGTGAATCATGCCAAGTAAGACACATATAATAACAGAACCACCCAAACACGTGCATCAAACCCCCTTTTTCAAATTAAACACATGCTCAAAGACCTTATAAAATTTTCCTAATTTAGGTATCAGAGGGGTTTCAAGTTGGGTTATCCAATATTGAAGTCGAGAGTGTTTCCCAAGAGGATCCTATACAGGTTATGTGATTATCTTGAAGTGGATTGGGGAAAGACTTTTAGGCATGGGGTTCTTGACATACAAGGGTTTGTATTGTATCATTTATGGGTTCCTTTGCAGAGGGTGTGTTGCCCTTCATTCACGATGCCACATTTTTCCAAGCCCTTTTATTTCCATTAATTGATTAAGGTCCAAAACATTGAGTATTGTATGCAATGGAAAGTAAAGAGTACCACAATTCCACTTGAATCTAGAGACACACAGAGTTTCATTTGCAATGGAAATTAATGGACACTACAAAATGTATCTCCTCAACAAGTGGGACATTTATTAATTATGTTATTTCTCTTGCAGGTCCTTCATTTTTTGGAGAAGATTTTCATTGTTCCTAGGACCTGAGGGAGAGCATCTAGAAGGATAATGATTGGATTTTAACTTTTTCCAGCTAAAAAAGCTATGGGCCTTTAGCCCCTTCTTCCCATGAAATGAGGTATAATCCCTTCTTGGGTCAATGAACTTAGAAACCCAAAAGATGAGGAAATGGAGGGGAAGAAGGATGGAAGGTGGGAAGTATGGATGAGATTGGTACGAAGACCCTTCAAGGAACTACCCAGTGGAAACCCTTTTCCCAAGCATGACCAACTTTCTAGGACATAATGACACTCACCCATGTGAAAGGAAAAAGGTATAATTTCCATGAAGAAAACTTTTCATAATCAAGAAAGGATTATTTGCAACATATTCAAATGCTTCAAGTATTAAAGTGACACTTACCATGACACCATACTTGTTACCTCATGAAGCAAGACCTCTTGTCTCCTAGGACCATGCGAGCTCTGCTGCTCAATCCAATGCTTGGCATTCCATGTCTGCTACCTATGGGCCTTGAGACATGATCTCCTTAGTTACCACTATCATGGGGGGGTAACAGGTATCATATATCTAAAGAAAAATTCATGTGAAAGTTGATCCTACATGAGACCATGGAAACCTCCTTTTAAGAGAAATCTTCCACCTCCTAATAATAAAAAAAAATCTCCTAAAGAAATACATCTTGAGGAATTTTCTCAAGATCATTATTGACAAGCTCACGAAAAAAATCATTCTGAGAAAAATTGACCAGCCTTTATTAACATGCTCAAGGTTTTTGTTTCAATGGAAGAAGAAGAGGAAGGACAAACAAATCAAAAGGAACAAGGAGATCATCAAAACCCTAAGTCATCAATTAATGTCACATGGGATATTTCTCATGGAATAATAGATGATGATGAAGAGGACGTAACTGAAAAAATATGTGTTTCCCAAACAAGAAGTAAATCTCTCTCTTCTGCTTTAGAAACATCGATTACTTCATCCTCTCCCAAAAATTCAGTTTCTACAAACAAATTGACTTTCACTCAAATAAAATCAAATGTGAATTATGATATTCTTTAGTATGATATTTTCTAAGACATGAAGAAGACCAGAGAAAATATTTTTTTTTATGAATTATCTAAATTAACTCAACAAAAAAACAAATTGATTCATTCTCTACAATTTATTTTAGAAAAGGATAAAACAACTCAAAATCTTTCATCTAATGTCAATGTTTCCCTTATTGGAGATAAATCCATTTCCCATACACCTCCATTTCTTTTAACTTTCAAAAATTTCAACAAAAATGTACATAATTGTCTAGTGGATTCAGGTGCTTCATCTAATGTCATTCCTTACTCTGTATACAAGAAGGTTAACATAGATCCTAAAAAATCTAATATACAAATTGTACAGTTGGACATATCGAACGTTAAAGTTTTAGGGAAATTAAAAGGCGTCTTCATTACGTTAGCCTCAAATCTAAAAATTCACTAGGTCGTTGATATTATTGTAGTCAACATTCCATATTCATATGGCTTGCTTTTAAGTAGAGATTGGTCAGAAAAAATCCATGGTTATGTTTCAACTGACTGGTCACATATTTGGTTATCACTCAATGGTCGGCCTAATCAAATAAAGGTTGAACAAGAAATACATATGAAGTATATTGTCACAGAATTAAATGATCCCAATGAACCAATAATGTTTACAAATTTGATTTTGGGTAATTATTGCATTGACTCATTCTTGGGAAAATTCTCTGCATAAGCTTCACCTTTTTCGAAGTCAAGTTTGCATTCTAAAATTCTGTGTTGTACTAATTGCATGGAGTTAGAAACTATTAATGTAAATTCTATTACAAGAAAATAATTTTGGACTTTATATTTTGATGGCTCCAAATCAAATGAGGGTGTAGGTGTTGGTTGTGTCCTCAAAGATCCTACAAGAAATAAGACTTTGCTAGCATGTAGATTAGAGTTTTATTGTATCAATAATGTTATTGAATATGAGGCTCTTATCCAAGGTCTCGAAAAAGCAATAGATTTTAAAATTAAAGCAATAAAAGTTGTAGGTGATTCTGAAATCATAACAGACACATAAGGAATTTGATACATTGTATTTCTAATCGCCTAAGGAACTACCAATGCGAGATATGGAGTTTGATTGATAATTTGGATGCTTTTAACATTATTTTTGTACCTCAAGCCTTACATGTTGATGTTGATTTTCTTACTAATGTTGCTTCATGATTAATTCCTTCAACATATTTCTCTCCTAATAAACTTTCTGTGTAATTGATTTTCCCGCCCTTGGTTCCAGATAATATCACTAACTGGAGGGTCTTAAATAATGATGATGACCATATATGGAAATTTCTTATACTAGAAGTTACTTTCAAAGAGTCTGTCATTGATGAAAATCAACATGATGAGGAAATAAATGAGATTTCTCTAGAAACCCAATTTAATACAAAAAAATGGCATCCCTAAATCAGTGGTGAGTTTATAAAAGTTTTATGATTTGCAAGATAAATTTATTAGAAAAACAAATTTCAAAACCAATAGTTCTTCAATGTCGTATGAAGTAATAAAATTAGGAACTGATCAAAATAATTAAAATATTAATTTAGGAACAACTTGTTCTCCCTTTGAACATAATGCATTTATCAAACTTTTCAAGGAGTACAAAAACATATTTGCATGGACTTATGATCTAAAAGTCTATGATACTAAAATTATTCAATGTGTCATCAAACCAAGAAAGATGTTAAACCTATACAACAAAAATTAAGGAAAATTCATCCAAATCTTGAGCTTCAAATCAAGAAAGAATTAAACAAATTATTACACGCCAAGATTATCTTTCTAGTTAGACATTCACAATGGGTTTCAAACTTAGTTCCAGTTAGGAAAAAGAATGGGGATATAAGAATTTGTATATATTTTCACAATCAAAATAAAGCTTCAAGGGAAAAAAAATTACCATGTTCCACCTATGAACAAATTTTGCAATGTGTAGCTGGATCTTAAATGTTCTCTCTTCTAGATGGTTTTTCTGGTTATAATCAAATTTTGGTTTCCCAACCAGATCAAATAAAAACCACTTTTAGAACCAAATGGGGAACCTATGCATATAGGAAGACGCCTTTTGGATTAATCAATATAGGAGCTACAATCCAAAGAGCCATGTATATTGCATTTACGGGATTGATAAAAAAAACCTATGGTTGTTTATTTGGATGAACATGTTGATCATTTGAGACAAAAAATGTATTGATGAAAAAGATATGGGATTTCTTTAAATCCAAAGAAAACAATTTTTGTTGTAATAGAAGGTAAGCTCTTAGGTTTCATTGTTTTGAAATTTGGAATTATAATAGACCCTGAAAGGACTAAATCTATTTCACAAAATTCTTTCCCTCACGGTAAGAAAAATATGCAATCATTCTTGGGAAAAATAAATTTTGTGAGGAAGTTTGTTCCTAGTTTTACTGAAATAGTTAAGCCTTTATAGGATGTGATTAAGAAGAATTATGCATTTAAGTGGGAAGATAAAGAAAGGGAATCTTTTAAAATCATCAAATAAGCAATTGTTCAAGCTCCCACTTTGATGAATCCAATTTTTTAAAAGGATTTTATTATTTATACCTTTGCATCTAACTGTTCTTATGCCATTGTTTTGACTCAGAAAAATTCAGAAGTTTTTGAAGTCCCAACATCTTTCACGAGTTTAGGATTACAAGGTGCAGAGTTAAAATACCATGACATTGGCAAACATGCCTCCTTTGTTTTCAAAGCAATACAACATTTTCATCCATATCTTTTGAAGTCTCATAAAAAAGTCATTGTACCACATCCCTCAATTAGGAATATGTTGGTTCAAAAATAATTAGGGGATAAGAGAGCAAATTGGATGACAACACTCCAATAATATGACCTTGAAATCAAGCCAATGAAAATTGTGAGAGGATAAGGTCTTTGTAAGTGAGTGGTGGATTCATAAGGAGCCTAGGTAAGTGATAAGGAAGGTTGGGAAAATGAATTGGAGGTAAGCAATGAAGTTTTGTATATTCCAACACATACCTTTTCATGGTATTATGATATTAAATATTACTTAACTCGTGACACTTCTCCTCAATTCTTGGAACCTAAAAAGAAAGAGCATTAAGATTGAAATATGCTAAATAACAACTCATAGATGAAGTATTGTTTAGAAAGAATTATGATAATGTCTTACTAAGATGTCTTGAAAAACGTGATGCACTTAAAGTATTGTTTAGAAAGAATTATGATAATTTCTTACTAAGATGTCTTGAAAAACTTGATGTAGATAAAGTATTGGTTGAATTGCATGATGGACCAATTGGAGGATATTTTGGTGGAAAGATAATTGCACACAAATTTATGAGAGTTGGTTATTTTTTGTCTGCCTTGCTCATAGATGCTTACACTTATGCTATAAAATGTAAACTCTGTCAGGCATCTTCAGGAACAGAAAAGAAGCATGTTTTTCTGTTGCGGTCGGTTGAGGTTGAAGGTCCATTTGAACAATGGGGCTTAGATATATTTTGAATATTAATCCCAATTATGCATAGCTTCACAATTATATTTTGACTGCAACAGATTATTTTACATGATGGACTAAATCCATTCCTCTCCAAAAATTTAACAAAGATCATGTTATCTCTTTCCCTAGTTAATTCATAATTTCCAAGTTTGGCATTCCCAATTCCTTGGTTTTTGATAATGCATCTTATTTTCCGTCTATCAAATTAATTGAATATGTTTTTGAAAAGGGGATCACAAAAAAATTATTATGCAAACTACTATTCTCAAGGAAATGTGTTTCTTCCTTCTCTTCATCTAGCTCGGTCTATTAGAGAAGATTTGTGTCCTAATATGAAAATGAGAATAGATGCGTTAATGAAGTTAGAAGAAGAATGAGAAAAGACCAAAACCAAATTTCATGAACATCAATTAATAATCAAATGATGGTTTGATAAGCATTCAGTTGATAAAAAAGACTTTCAAATTGGAGATCTAGTCCTGAAATGGGACAAAGCTCATGAAAAAAACACACACACACAAAGTTTCAACATCTTTGACTAGGACCATTTCAGATTGCTAAGAAAATTGGCCCCTCAACATATATTTTACAATCATTAGATGGGGATATTGAAAAGCCTCCCCGTGAATGGCCAAATTCTAAAAAAATATTTTTTTATTCATCACTTGATGACAATTTGTAAATATTGTACAGCTTTTCTTTGACATAATTTGACATGATTGAGTTTTTCTTTTGTGATATATAAAATATTTCTTTGTTTTCTTTTCTTTTGGGTTGTTACATTTCACTTCACTCTGGTTGCACATCGAAAGACATGTTTCTGTCGTAAATTTGAAAGGGTGGTTTCATCTAATCTTTTCAAAATTATTGGCTATGAGAGGTAGTAAGTTCTAGTTATGGAGGAAATACTTTACTTGATATGTAGTATAATTATAATGTTCATTTGAAAGAAAATGCTTATCTAATATATTTATAAGAGATTCATCTAATTCACAATATAAATTGACATTAGTAATAGTTGGAAATGAGAGAAAAACCTTGGGCTTAGTTTTTATACACAATTTTTTTTCTAATCAAAATAACTCTCATATCACCCCACTTCCATCACACTCATTGCATACACAATATATTTATATATATCATAAGGGTGTAAATTGTGAAATGGAAAGTTGAAAAGCACTATATTAGTGTGGGAAGTATAAGTAAACTCGTCAAGGCTATGGACGCTCGCTTGTAGCAGGGCAACGCTTGTATGATACTAAGGTATCTTCATCAAGGCTATGGACGTTCGTGGGCAGCGAAGAAATGTCGGGTTCAAAAGAGATGAGGAACAAATGTGTGCAAAATTTGGTTGGTATAGACTTAGGCCTTTAGTTTGATTTTGTAACTGATTAAAAACTTATAGTATTATTTCAAAGTAATGAACTTGATTCTTCTTGCTCTCTTAAAAATATTGTTTTAAGTAAAGAGTATTGATGATGAATAACTAATCATTTTCCAAATATCAAGTATTCTATAATTGCTCCTAAATTAGTAAGTAAAATCTACAGATAGGGTTAACCTATAATAATGCACATAGAGACCTATATTTTCAATAACAGAGATAATTGTGTTGATTAAGGTTGGTTGTCATTGATGTCAACCCTTGAAGAAAGACCCATAGCACAAAGGTTTGGGTAATGGAACCAATAGTGTTTGATGTAAATATGACTCATTATTGTTTTTTCATGGTTGATAAGAAGTAAATATGG
>ML814546.1:54836-70597 GCA_009831015.1 Picea engelmannii | reverse complement strand
TTTGATCCAACTTAGACAAGTTAATAAACTTCTTTGGATCCTTAATGAATTTCAAATAAACCTATAGGTTTTAAGTTATTCATCAATAATTACCTGGTGATCTGGTGGTCGGGTTGGGTTTCTTGTTTATGTTTGAGTGGATTATAATAGTCTCCCGATATCATGGTGGTCTGGTTGATTGGTGGATCGGTTTATCGATAGGCCAGTTATTCGGTGGTCGGGTAAGGTTTTGTGTGTTGCATCATTTATTTGAATAGCAACCCGGTGGCTCGGGGCTCCGGTGGTGTGATTAACAGTAAATTTATGTCAAATAACTTTATTGATTAATATAATTGCACTGGCATGGGCATCATCACTATGATTATGAAATATGGTTACAAAGAATCATTCGATGGTCCAGTGTCGGGTTTACAAATATTCCCACTCCATTTCAAACTTTGAACTGTCATTTTGTTCATTGATGAATTTGATGATTGTTGGTTAATGCACATTAAGCGAATTTACATTATGATGTGATGTGAATTAAATCCAGAACAATGTCTATTATACACATGATGTATCCTTCATTCTTGTTCTCTTATTCTACATATTACTCCGAGCTTATTGTAAGAAAAATTGTGTGAATTCTTGGAGTAAAAAATACAATTTTCTTCAACACTTCTTTCTGGTTATTTTAGCTTTCTAGTCCTCTCTTTTTTTTTTATGAATAAAATTGTTACTTATTGTTTCTTTAAAACGAATAATTTTATACAACATAATGACTAAGAAGGGGAAAGAAAAGCAACAAAAATATGAGGATGAAGAGATAGAAAGGAAACCCAATTCAACTTTCTATTCGGACACCTCTTACAAAATCAGAGTCAAGAACTACATGGAATGGAATGAAATCTATAAATTCATTGAAGATGGAAATTTCGCAAATGAGTACGACTTCGATGATGATGATATTGAAAATATTAAAAGGTCTAGTCTGCACAAAATAGCGTCCAGACCAACTATCTTACCCTACCATGACATGGTACGGTGGATTATTTCCCACATTGATATTTCAACTTGTACAATTTCCAATTATGCTCGTCAATTCATTCGGTCGTTTAGTCTTGAGGATATTTCAAATATGTACAAGTTAGAACCAACTAAGGTCAATATGGATGAAAATTTTATTGAGGTTTTTATAGAAAAAGAAATAAAAATGAAGAAGTTCAAATTGTTGATTTAATTAGGGATTGGTGGCATGATTCTTTCGCCTTCAAGATAATTTCAGATGAAATATATCCCATTCAAAAACTAAAAAAAACTCCTATGTTAGCTGCCATAATGCTCTGGCGATTATATGGGGAAAAAGATTCACTAAAATTAAAACTAGGATGGGTTCCCCTTATTCATCATATTTTGAAGGGTAAAATCTTCAATTGGGCACATATACTTTCTGCCAATATCCAACAAGAAGTTAAAAAGTCACAAGAAGAGACATCGGGATATTGCCCATAGTTTTTCATGTCTGGATGCATGATTGATGTAGTATATGCAGTAACCCATGTTCCTTTGTTATCTTGGAACTGGTCGATTTCTCAAGATCCAGTCCATATTTATTGTTCTAAGTTATGGGTTGCAAATTGCAAATATTATTTTTATGAAATTTGTAATCATTTCATGATCCCTTTGTATATGGTCTTAAAAAACCAACCAGCTCCTATGTTTACTCAGGAATCCCTAAACACAATCAAAGAAATATGAGATTGGTTCATAAATGAAGAATTTTCTTACATCATAATTTATGGATGTGAAGGAGCACCTCACATTTTACCAAGATATGTTCTGGATAGGTTGGTGCTTAGACAGATAGCATATCATACTGTGGTTGTTGGTATTGTTTCTTCCTTATCCAGAAGTAAAAAAAAAATGATGATCGTCCTTTCCTAGTCAACTGGGAATTTATTCGTTATTAAATTCTAAGCATGCCTTGAAAGAAGTAGAGCAACTTGAGGGTATTTGCTTAGCTCATGGAAATTTCAAAAGACATGAACCAATAGGTCTCATAAAAAAACATTGTAGCATGGTGAAAAATGTTAAATCCTATATTAATGAAGATGATCCATTTGACATTGTTTTCCAAAGAGCTCAGGATCATCAAGAGGTAGCCCAAAGAATTCAAGAGTTGAAGAATAGTCCCAAGATGTAGGAAATTTTAGAATGGGAGTTTAACGGAAAGAAAGTTTTTATGAATGAAAAGCAAGGCAATATGCAGGGAAGTGATAATCCAAAGGATAATGTACAACTAGAGTTAGAGTTAGAACAGAGTAAAGATAATACATCTAGCGACATGCAAATAGATAAACAAAATCAAAGCAAAGATGAATCAAGGAAAGATGATCAGGATAAGGGTAGGAGAGATACACATGAAAACATTCAGGAAAATGTAGCATTGCAAACTCCTGAAAAAAAATTGAGGGGATTAAAGGAGACAATACTACTCAAAGCATTGAACATATTATTTCAACAGTCATTACAATTGTCACAACTATTGATACTACTCCAATTACCTCCATCCTTGGAAGATTAATTTATACAGCCTTTGATTTAGAGAATTTTGAATTGGTTCAAGAAATTGTTTTGCCTTTAAACACTTATATTTTCAGCAATACAACAAAGACTATTGTAAGAAGAACTAAGAAGAGAAAAAACAGCAGTATGAGGAAACCTCACATGAATTAGTTCAGATATGGAATGCAACACACTTGAATGAGGAATAGCCTGGAAAAGAGTTTGTTGATGCTTTTGGGGCCTTTGTTGATGCAAATAAATGGTTTGTTAGCAAACACACTTCTCAGTTAAGAAAAGAAAAGAAGCAAGTGGCAGAGTTGTAGGAGTAATTAAAATATCAGGAATCTATTTTGGTCAAAGAACATCAAATTAGTTATTGAAAGAAATTAAAGTATATGTTGCTACAATTGATGAACCTAGAATTGAGGAAAAATTTATTAGAATAGAACATGCTAAGCAATTAGTTGTTCTTCAAGAGAAAAAGAAAGGAATGTCCAGGAAGCATGAAGAGCAAATCAATTCTATGGTGGTCCAGATCAAAGAATTAAAGGTAAAACCAGAAAATGAAGAAATTATTAAAATAGAATCCATTGGTATAAGTGGCAAAATTACTAACCTTCAAGAATTATTCTATGTTAAATTAAATGAAATCAAACAACAATATGACCAGTTGTTGAATTTTACTGAGGAATCTAAAGTACAATATGAGAAACAAAAGGTTGCTCAAAAATATTTTGAGAATGTGAAAACATGGTAAGCAGAGGATGATAGTGTGCCTAAAGGTTTTTCCAAAATGATTGATGAAGGAAAAATCTAAATGCAAGCTTCACCAAATGCCTCGTACAACAACTGTGATTTCTCATAGGATTTGATTAAATAAACCTGTAAGAAATACTCAAATCTCTAGGATTTAACTTTGGATATTATTAAATACCATGGCATGCCTCATGTTCAATTTCTTGGGCAAGTAGTTCCATTGTCCAATTGTCTTAGAGATGTCAACCAGCAGAAGAACTCACGTGTAGGTGGAATGATGCAGCTCAATTTCTAGAATGTGGAAGAATTGAAAGAATTCATCTCCAAACCGACAGAGTGCACAATATCAATTGACTCTTTTCTCTCGACATTCAAGATAGAGCATAAAGAGATTGACAAGAAACTTTATCGATGCAAGTTAAATGAGGATATTCCACATCCACCTCTAATTTCATAATTGCTAGAAAACTTTACTCTATGGCAAGCTTTTATCAAAAAGAAATAGGGTAAAATCAACAAAGAGTCTACAGCTAGCGAAGGAGATATTTCTTATTGAAATATAAATTGTGTAACTAATTTGCCACTTGTGAAAATGAGTTTAAAGAAAAGATGAAAGTGCCATAAATTTTAGAATTTGAATGTTATTTAATGTAATTTGAAATGAATAGTAAGAATTGGAAAATTTAGACTCACTTGTTACTTTTATCAGTTTGACTTAATATTGAAGACCCTGTCTTTTGGAAAATTTCTATTGGAGTAAAGTGATGATTGTATGAATTGCACTTCTGTTAATTTTGCAATTTCCTTTATTCAGGTTTACGTGAACTTTTTCCATAATTCCATTTTTTTGTCAATTGATTGCATATTAGATATGAGAATGCATTATTGTTATCAATACAACTTTTTATATGTCGAAAATCAGTAACAAAAGCACATTAACACACATAGATCTTTTGTCACACACGTAGTAAACTTAGATTTTTGTCTTAAATGAAAATAACCCACATCATAGTTATACTTCAAAAGCAGAAACACACATTACTAAGAACATTTAAAGCGGAAAATAACAATCAAGAACAGTCACATAATGACATGTGCACACCCAAATTTTGGCAACCATCCAGGGAAAACCCCAGTTTGGGGAAACCCACCGAGAGAGATTTTATTATCAGCTTCAGGAAGAAATACAAGCTACAATAGTCATGAATAGCAGTGAGAGACAACTTACAGGTACCCAATAGTCCCCCTTTTTTGTCTAGAAAAATGTGCCCACTAATCCTTGATGTTGTATGACCCTCCCACTGAACAACACCTAGAAAAATGTGCCAACAGTTTGTTGTATAGACAGAATAGTATGGCCCTCTTGCAACAAAGAAAACTCCAAACTTGCCTCAAAATTTGTGCCAGCAACCAGCCTCAAAATCCATGCCCTTTATCCTTATTGTATGGACTATATGGATCTATACAATATGACCTCCAACATTAGCAATATTCCCAACACTTCTCACACATAAAATATTCTTGGGAAATGTGCCCTAACTCTCTAGATAACAGTGCCAACTCCTGCTGCAAACAAATTCTTCCTTACTCTCTCAAAATCTCTCAAAGCTTGTCTTGCACACTACCCTAGGCTTACTCTTATAACATGATAGTGACTTTTCACGTTCACCATCCCTAAATCTAATGGCCAAGATCTAATATTGCCTTTACAAGATTAAGGGACATGATTCATTCCCTTCAAAATAAATCACTTACATTTACTAAAGTATTTTTCCACTTTATGACATAAAGTCACTTTAATAAAATATTAGAAATGACAATTTACAAAAATTCACTTTAATAAAAAGTGACTTTATTACAACTTTATAAAACACCTATTACAAAGTCAAGTGCTTAGTAGTGCAAATGCAAGGTCACTTCCTCATACAAGACAAAACATGCGGAATACCTCTCGAGCTATAAAAGCTAACACTCCCTCTTAGCAAGGGATGTACTTGTTGCCATCACCATCACCTGGTCATGTCCTCAAGTCCATCGCATTGTTCGCAGTAGGAGCTCCCTCTAAACATGGAGCTAACCTCAACACTTGCACAAAACTCAAACCTGACAACCTCATGTTAGCAACCACTCTGAACCTTGACCTCCTAGGAAAATCCACTCCACCCTGAGGTTATGTCCTCTCACACCAGTTGAGCCTCCTGTTGGTTCTCAGAAGAGACTCCCTCTCTTCCCTCATATATTGAGACTAAATCCTTGGGCCCAATGTAGTCCGAGGATCCTCTTGCTCCTCATCCAACTCATCTCCAACTGCAGGTTGTCCTTGCACAACATACAACCTATCAACCTGATCACCAATTAACTATGTCTCAACCAGGTCTGATCCCTCTCTGTAGATAAATACATGTACACCCTTGAAAAATGTCGCATCTCCATCATCTTCCAAGTATGACATCGATAGCAGGTTAATCCTCATCCCTGGAACAAACAGAACTCCATAAACCTCTAGAAGTTCTCCAAACTCGAGCTGGAATCTGACTCTTCCAACTCCACGAACTGCTTGTGACATTCCATCTTCACTTTCAACTAGCCGGTCTGGACCTGTCTCTATGATACTAAATAATATATGCCATATTCATGTCATATGACATGAGGCTCCATTATCAATGATCCATCTACTGTCACTCACAAATCCAGTACTCTCGGCACTTGAACGAGAGTGAACAATGAGAATTCCCTATCAAACTTGTTAGAAAATTCCTCTACTATTGTTGCCGTCGTCGCAACTAGCCCTTCCTCCTCCTCCTTCTTCTTCTTCCTCTTTGGAAATTGAGCTGAAAGGTGGCCAAATTGGTTGCAAAAGAAGCATCTAACTTTGCTCAAGTCTTTCCTAGAACTCCCCTGCTTCTTATTTTTTCTCTTTGTCGCAAGAGCCACATTCTCTCCATCGGCTCCATCTTTGTTCTCTCCATTTCTCTGAGATCCTTCCTGGATCTCCTCCTGAGTGAAATCGTCCCATAGTCTGCTCCAATCTGGAAGATGTTCTCAACCCACCACACACTTCACAAAGACGTCTCATTCCTTGGTGAAGCCTTTCAAGGCTATACTCACCAACTCTGAATTTGAAATGACCTCCTCAACTGCAGCTAACTCATCTTTTACCTGAGCTACCCAAGTAAGATAAGAAGCCACACTATCACCCTTAGCCATCTTAGTATCATTCAATTTTTCCTTTCAGGCCATCTTCTGGTTTTTATTCTTCGCCTCATACAAGTTTTTCAGTGTCTCCCACATCTCATAAGTTATCTTCTTCTCAGCTAGGTATGTGATAAGGTGGTCCTTCACCCTATCCAGAATAATCCTATGAGCTTTGGCCTCCTTTACCTCATGTAAATCCAAAGCAATAGGGTATGTTGTAGGAAAAACAACTATGGTGTTGACAAAGCTCCAAAGTTTGTTCTCCATGATAATAGTTGACATTTTGACTATCCATTGCAAATAGTTGGAAATATTGTCCAACCAGTCCTCATACCTTATGCAAGCAACCATATCCCTGTCTATTGTTCAATAGAAAACAAACAACCAAGTTTCCCCCTTCAAATCCTTGCCAAAATAGCATTGTTCACTATAACTCAGAGCACCCGCTCTGATACCATGTAGAAAATCAGTAACAAAATCACATTAACACACATAGAGCTTTCTTCACACACTTGGTAAACTTAGATTTCTGTCTTAAATGAAAATAACTTGCATCACACTTATACTTCAAAAGAAGAAACACACATTACTAAGCACATTTGCAGCAGAAAATAACAATGAACAACAGTCACATAATCACATGTGCACACCAAGATTTTGGAAACCAGCCAGGGAAAACCACAGTTTGGGAAACCCACCGAGAGAGATTTTATTATCAGCTTCAGGAAGAAATACAAGCTACAACAATCATTAATGGAAGCAAGAGACAACTTACAGGAACCCAACAGTTCCCCTTTTATTTCTAGAAAATCATTCCCACTAATCCTTGTTGTTGTATGACCCTCCCACTGAACAACACCTAGAAAAACGTGCCAACAGTCTGTTGTACGGACAAAACAGTACGTCCCTCCTGCAGCAAAGAAGACTCCAAAATTGCCTCAAAATTCATACCCTTTCTCCTTGTTGTATGGATCCATACAGTACGGCCTCCAACAGTAGCAAAATACCCAGGACTTCTCACACAGAAAATCTTCTTGGGAAATGTGCCCAAGCTCTCTTGATAATAGTGCTAACTCCTGCTGCAAACAAATTATTCCTTACTCTCTCAAAATCTCTCAAAGCTTGTCTTGCACACTACCCTAGGCTTACTCTTATAACCTGAAAGTGACTTTTCACCTTCCCCATCCCTAAATCCAATGGCCAAGATCTAATCTTGCCTTTACAAGATCAAGGAACATGATTCATTCCCTCCAAAATAAATCACTTACATTTACTAAAGTATTTTTCCACTTTATGACATAAAGTCACTTTTATAAAATATTAGAAATGACACTTTACAAAAAAGTCTCTTTATTACAACTTTATAAAATGCCTATTACAAAGTCAAGTGCCTAGTAGTGCAAATTCAAAGTCACTTCCGCATACAAGACAAAACATGCTGAGTACCTCCCGAGATATAAAAGCTAACATTATATTGCTAACAATTGACGTATTTAGATTTATAATTAAATAAGATTTATGAACTTTTTCTAATAGTTTATCACTCATTATTTTGTCTCAACTCTGATATTTATGTTAAATTTTAATTGGTAGTCAAAAGAAAAGATATTCATGTTGCGATGAATGGACTATTATATTGTTATGTTGTGGGTGGTTTTATGGCATTCTGAATCTAATTTTTGAAACGTTTTTTTTCATTTCTCTGATTTCGGTTATATAAGCTTTTCTTTGACTAGGATTGGATGTGGATATAATTGTTGTGATCTTTTTTAAGTTACATCAGTTATTTGTGCCTAATCATTTATGAGAATAATGGACTTTTTTCTTTTCTAGGTAATCAATCATTTAGATCTGCATCTTTAAATTTAAGTATTTCTCTCAACTGAGATAGGATAGATACATTAATTAGTTTTTAGTTCTGCAAATTAGATTAAGGCACATACATAAATAAAAGATGTTAACGAATAAGTCTCATGTTGGGAGAAACTATTTTTAGTAGCAAATTGAGCCCACATATAGGTTGGAAGTTACCATTCCAAACGAAAATAGGTCTAATTGGGGCTTGTGATCGGGTAACTATCCCCTGTTGCAGGAAGGAATTTTCTTCCTGTCAACAAATCCCTAGGGGAAATGATGATTCAAGTGAAAACAAATGCCAAACCGATCAAGAAGAGACCATATCAACTGAACCCAAATTATAAATAAAATGTGCACAAGGAATTGGACCATATGTTATACGCAAGTATTATCGCCCTTGTGGAAGAATTAGAATGGATCAGCTCGATGGTAGTGTTGTTGAAGAAGACAAACGAGATAATAATTTGTGTAGATTTGTTGAGCCTAAATGCATCTTCCATGCACGATCCATTATCTACCCCATTTACAGATGAAATCTTGGAAAATGTGGGTGGGCGTGAAGCTTACTTGTTCACGAATAAATTTTTAAGCTACCACCAAGTACACATCCCAGAGGAAGGCAAGGCTAAGACAACCATTGCGACGAAGTGGGGCTTGTTTGTATACATCGTGATTCCATTTGGTCTTAAGAATGCACCTGCAGTGGATGTGAAGGACCATGAAAAGGAGTTCCACTACAGTTGGGTGTAACTCCTATTTGCAATGATAGTGTGGAAGCCACCAGCGAGATGGGATTACAACACACTAGTCACTCCATCTTTCCCCACACACAAATTCAATGAGTTCCAATATAACATGGACAACGGGGTCTAGCATGAGAGCAACATAGCATTCCATTTATGGTACACTGAGATGATTTAGGCAACTACTAAAGTCTTATACATCCCACGTAACCTAGTTGAAAGGTATGATGATTACATTCTATTTGAAGTTGATTTTCATAATGTTTTCATCATCTCACATGAAGAGCCACAGATGCCTACCAAGGTCATCCCATTTTATATTATAGGGGAGGACATTCAAAATGTTGTTGTGCAGTGGCCAAAGTTAATGCATCTCAAGCCGGAGGAAGAAAGAGAGATTTTGGAAACCCAGATAAGGAAGAAGAAGGAACATGTGACCAAAGGGGAAAGTAATGGACCAAGGCCCAAGAAGAAACGAGTGCACCCAATTGTAGAGAAAACTCCACCTATGAAGGGGAAATGACACGGGTTGAGTTGAGCCCAACCTCCAAGTCTAGCACACTAACGCATGCATCCATTCCATTGTTTCCTACCAGCTTTGTGCTCAGAGAAGAGGCAACCCCCTCTTAAACGCCATTGAAGCTTGCTAGGTGCATGATATTTACCAGTCAAACAGAGGGTCAGGACATAGATACCGACACTCCAGTTCAGGAGCCAGGGATTTTCTTTGCAACAATCCAGAGCATTGTCAAGGTGCTACAATCCAATTTGGTGTACATCAATTGTTGCATTGGGAATCATAATGACAATTGGGTGAACTCTATCGTGCACTCAAAATTTCTAGACCGTCGACCAACCCCAAGTCCCAAGAACATATGGTCACAGGTAGCACCAAAGGTGCTATATCACCACGCTCTAATACATAGAAGTGGGTTCTGCAACTAAATCCATTACCCTTAACAACTTTCAATGCATCCACTAGTTTAGCACCTTAGTCATTGCCTTATCCTGAGCTAGACTTGGTGCAACTACCTTCACAGGACCTGCAAGTGTTAATAGCAGAGATAATGAATGAGTTGGGCGACAACCAGAGCATGCTAATCCAGTCCTATTTGGAGTTGCAACAAAGACATTCATAGGATATGGTTGCACTCAAGGAATTCCAACAACACCATGCAGTGGAGGTGGTTGTGCACACCTCATTACTCAGTGTCATGGATGAAGTATATGCAAGCATCCCAAGTTCATCTGGTGAAGCTTCTGACCTCCCTGTGACAAGAAAATTGATCGAGGTGTGGGAGGTTATCTAGAAGTTGGAAGCCCAAAATGTGAAGCTTCAAGAAAAAATAAAGAGCACCCCACCATCAAAGCAGGTGGAGTTGCAAAACAAGAATGTTTTCACAGACAATTTGTTTCAAAAAGGACAAGCTCAAAAGAAGGATTCTTAGGGGTGGTTGACTTCAATTCTAGCTCTGGACTCACTTGTAGAATGCCCTTGAAATTTGTTGATGTTTGGGCAGCATGAGGAAGACATTCTCCTAGATTAATAATTAATAATTAATAATATAATTATTAAATATTAAATAATATTACTAGTATATATAATAAATAATAATAATAATAATAAATATTTATTTATTGTCCAAAGGGACGCATCCTTTCATGGATGGTCACCATATGTTCTCTATATATGGCACGTTCACCATTGTAATAATCAATCTATCTTATATCATCTCACATAAAAATTCAACATGGTATAAGAGTGGTATTGGGCTTGACTCCTTCACAGGAGGGCCTAGGGAAATGGAAGAGAAGAAACAGAATTATTGGTTACAACAATCAACGGTTAGGTTAGGAGTGAAATTATCCATCATTAACCTATACGTTTCCAAAAAGCACCATAACAGAAAAAGATAAAAGGGATATCTTTTGTTCATTCTCTGTATCTTTGTAATAGGTTGTTATGTTGTGCATGTCTGGTCGAATCTCCCTTCCCTATTCGGCATTGTTCTATTTATGTCTATGAATTATTATCTCAACAACTTAGCAGCCTAGACCATTATGGAAAATAACAGAGTCGTCATGGACTTTAAGTTCCATTGTATAGACATCGTTGCTTCCCCATTTCCTAGTGGCGATAAGAGTACTTGCGTGGTTGTAACAACCTGACCTATATCATGTTGTTTTTTAGGAGCTTGGATTGGCTTGGGAATTAAGGATTTGTCTAAGAGAATGATTTTTTCTCTGCACAACTCAAGTTCTTGGTGGTTTTTAAGAATTCACAATAGATAATATGTTAACCTGGGTAGCAAGAATGGTGACCATCCATACATCATAAATAAATTCGCTCAAAATAAAGTGACCCAAGTGGTCATTATCCTTTTCCTACATGATAGAGATGAAATTATATTCCCAAGGATGAGGATACAACCTTCTTGCAACAAATGGGCACTGGTTGAGGGTTCACTCATCTCTTTGTATCGCGATGGGGAGGAAAAGGATGTAGAGTTATTAGTGCTTCACAATAACACTAAAGTCATTGTTACAAGTAATATTGCACTAACTCTATGCTACTCGGCCTCCATGGCCTATTCAAGAAATCCATTGGATTTGGAGGGAATAGGCTGATGCTCACTAATAGAGCAGAGACATGTTTTTCATTACATCAACAGAATGAGAATTGTATCCTTGGATTGCTCGATGGATGTATTTGTTGTGTAAGGTTTTCATGGAAGTACCTACGTGGAAATGTTAATATAGAAAACATTGTGTGAAAGATCTTCTCTTGTGAGGCCGAGAGATTCTTGATCTCATTGACATATTTGTGAGATTCATTGGTTGGGTCTATTTTTGATAGAAAAAATTAAATATTTCTCTCCCAACGCTGTGAAATTTCTAAGATCAAATTGTACAAGTTTTGTGGTTGTAGAAATGCTTGTGGGTGATGAAGGTTTCCATATGGAGACCAATGAAGGAAAATACTCCACTGATATTTGAATTTAAGCGTAAGCCCTAATCCATGGCATGGGTGGTGTTGGGGTTTTATATCAACACGAGTATTTTGTGTGGAAGTGATCGAGATGGACATGAGAAGCAATGACAAACCCTCTGTAGTTGAGAATCACGTGAAGCTTGTGTCAATGTGTTGATGTGGTGGTTACTGTGATGTTGTGTGCTTTGGAAAGTGGAAAGGTTGTCAAGAGAGTTCAGTAAGGAGGTGTTAAAGTTTAAGCTATTATTAGGTTTCTTTTCAATTTACTACATAACCATAGCATAGATAGGATCACTGAGAGAAACACAATCACAAGATACACAACATTCATCTTGGGAAACCCTCATGGGGAAGAAAACCCAGCAAAAACTTCCTTAATATAGATAGCCAATACAATTCCAAGAAAATAAACCAAACATTAGAGAATATCCTCTCCCAAGCAATGCGCCTCTCTCTCTTCCTTCTTCCGACAACTGGTAACTGCAGCTTCTTTCAATACTTGCGCACTAGATGAGTGAGCTTAGTGAGTAAGCAAATGAGGCGTTGGCTTCCTTTATTTATACAAACTGGCAAGCGTTGAAAGGAGGTGTCTCTTCACTGGCAAGGTCGACTTCTCTTTCTGGGTGGTTAGAACCTCTTTAATTTTTCTGGGGTGCGACTTCTTAATTTGCAGCCCATAGCATCTACGTCAGTTTATTCTCTTTTCTCTTCTTCTCTCTTTTTTTTTTAGAGAAGGGACCGAATCGTAGAATACTTACTCAATTTCTAGATGATCCCTATAGAAAGATAAATTTGAAAAGTTTTCAATAATCACAAATCTTTCTAGTTACTTCGTTCCCTATTTCTACTGATTCCGATCCCCATGAGAACAAATTCCACCGAGCTCAAACGAAATGTTGATAACCCAAGTAAACCAAATTCATCATTCTATAGCTATTCGGCTTCAACCTGGATCCTTCCATAAGTTGAAGGTTTAGTCAAGATGAAAAAATATCTTTGGATCTCCATAGATATGTTATTTCTCTAACCTTGAAAATATTCTAAATTTGCATATTACATTTAGGGTTTGACCAATCCGCAAAAGAGGATTTGGTCAATTACAATGCCCGACGTGATCAATCCACAAAAGAGGATTGATCTAATGAATAATAAATCAATAATAAATAGAATACTCTTTGCAATTACAATATTTCAACACTCCCCCTTAACAAGAAGGGTATTCTACAACATCATCGGGAGAGAGAGAGAGAGAAACAACATCAACAACATCTGGAACATTGACTGGCATATCTATAAATCATCGGAAGTTTTTCTCATCATCAATATCTTCATTCACAACAGGGAGCTGAAATGGCATCAACATGGATTAGTATAAAATTAATACATCATCATCAATAACAACAACTTCACAGCAAAAAGGATGGAGCATCATAAACATCAACACTAGGTTGGAAATGTTCAGCACAAAGTTGGCATCACAGCACGAGGTTGGAAACACAACAACATCAACACGAAGCTGGAAATATTCAGCACGAAGCTGGCATCACAACATGAGGCTGGAAACACAACAACATGAGCATGAAGTTGGAAATCTTCAGCACTAGGTTGGCATCACAGCATGAGGCTGGCAACACAATATCATCAGCACAAAGCTAGAAATATTCATCACTACGTTGGCATCACAACACGAGGTTGGAAACACAATAACATCAGCATGAAGCTGGAAATCTTCAGCACTAGGTTGGCATCACAGCATGAGGCTGACAACACACTAACATCAACACGAAGCTGGAAATCTCCAGCTCTAGGCTGGCATCACAAGACTACTCCCCCTTTCGAGGGAGGTCCTTTTAGACTACACCAAGCTTATCTCGAAAGTGCTTAAACTTTACATGAGATAGAGGCTTGGTCAACACATCAACAACCTGTTCATCCGTGCTTACATATTGGAGCTTTATGGCTCCCCTCTGCACCATATCAAGAATGTAATGATATCAGATCTCTATGTGTTTTGACTTGTCATGGAACACTGGGTTCTCTGTCATCTTTATGCAACTCTGATTATCACATAGGATCACGGTTTCTTCCATCTCCAGATTGAATAGACCTGTCAACAACTTCTGAAGCAATATGGCTTCACAACTGGTGGAACATGGAACAATGTATTATGCTTCTGTCGTGTTGAGAGCAATGCTTGATTGCTTCCTACTCTGTCATGAGATCATGGATGACCTCAGACTGAAACAACATCCTGAAGTTCTTTTTCTATCAGAGACACTTCTAGCCCAATCTGAATCAGTATAACCACTCAGTCTGAAGTCATGATATCCATTATAACTGAGACCACAATCTAATGTACACTTAAGGTACCTCATCACATGTTTTGCAGCAACCAGGTGAACATGTCTGGGCTCTACCAGAAACTAACTCAAGGTGTTCACAGCAAAACATATATCTAGCTTGGTGTTTGTCAGATACATCAACGATCCAATGATCTATCTGTACAGCGTAACATCAATCAATTCTAACGAAGTGTCAACCATGTTGGAAATATGGCTATAGCAGAGATGACGCAGATGGTCAAGGTTGTCATTGATGGCAATCGGTTGGTTATAGAGCACGCACAAGAGATGCTGGAACACAGAAGCTGAAACACAAATGTTGAAACACAAATGCTGAAACAAATGCTGGAACACAGATGCTGGAACGCAGATGCTGAAACACAGATGCAGAAACACAATGCTGAAACAAAGCTAGAACACAGAAGCTGAAACACACATGCTGAAACACAAATGCTGAAACATATGCTGAAACACAGCGTTGGGCTGAAACACAGTGCTGGAAACTATGTTGAAACAGCGCTGGATCTGTGCTGCTCAAAACGCACACCTTAGCCACGGCCATGACTAGCAGCAGCAGTTACCAACCGTTCTCTTTAAGAAACGCACGAATGATGCCATTCACAACGCGATTGGTGTGGCCAGCATCAAACGGCTATAATGCACAATCAACGGAACTTAACATTGCTAAATCCAGAGTTTGGCGGGGGTCCTTCATCTGCTTTGACAAGTCTGGAAGATTTTGCCAGTTGGGTGTCTCTAATCACTCTGGACGGTGGAAGGACTTTCAGTCTAAATTTAGACTGGCAGTTAAGACAGGAAGAACACAGTGTTGCATGATGTGGCATGCGTAGAGGAGGCATGCAAAGAGCTAGTTCAGGAAAATTAGGGAGAATGCTGGCATGCGAAAAGTAGAAGAAAGAATGAAAGAAAGAGAAACTGCAGTTGCATGATGTGGCATGCGTAGAGGAGGCATGCAAAGAGCCAGTTTAGAAAATCAGGGAGAATGCTGGCATGCGAAAAGCAGAAGGAAGAATGAAAGAAAGGGAAACTGCAGTTGAAGTTAAGAAAAGCAAGGAAAACCTCTGCATGTGGAATAACAATATAATGCGTTGGAACCAAGATGGAAGGGTGGCTGAAGGGAGAAGAAGAGAGAGCTCTGTAGGTGAGAAAAGGGAGAGGAGAATCTGCATGACATGAGAAGAAGCTGAGAATGGGCTGCAGAGGACAGTGAAGCAGAGCAGCAGATCAGAGACAGTGAAGAATGCAGAGTAGATCAGCAGAAAGGGTAAGCAAGCTATATCAGAATGAACAAGTTGATTTGAGCAATATTTA
>ML814546.1:36810-48573 GCA_009831015.1 Picea engelmannii | reverse complement strand
AGTGAGAAGTGTATATTTGTTGGTTATTCTGAAGATGTCAAAGGTTACAGACTTCTTCAATCACATTGTAATGAAATTATTATTAGAAGAGATGTTAAATTTGATGAAAATATCTTGGCCTACGAGCCTAATTCAGCGTTTGTGCCTTCTTTGGCCTGCGAGCCTAATTCAGCGGTTGTCCCTTCTTCAGCCTGCGAGCCATCTTCAGCGTTTGTGCCTTCTTCTGATCAGGTTTCTTCTTCAAATGATGACAGTGAGTATGAAAATCCACCTCCGCCTACTCACCCTCCTCCAGATGAGTCCTTTGAACCTGAACCAGCACCAGCTCCACCACTTCCTAGATGGGTTCGTTCAACACGAGAAGCAGTTGGTGATCTTGTCAGTGATCCTTCATATCAGCGTCAAACACGTTCATAGTTTCAGCGAGCCTCTTCTCTTTTGGCTCAAGTTTCAGAAACTCGTGATCCAGAGACATTTGCAGAAGCTTCAGGTCATCCAGATTGGGATACAGCAATGAATGAAGAGCATCGTTTTTTAATGGCAAGCGATACTTGGGATCTTGTACCTTTTCCAAAAGGAAGAAAACTTGTTAGATGCAAATGGGTCTACAGAACTAAGTATGCATCAGATGGAAGTGTTGAAATACACAAGGCTCGGTTAGTTGCCAAAATATTTTCCCAAGTTGAAGGAATAGACTATAATGAAACCTTGGCCCCTATAGCCAAAATGAATCCCATCCGCTTTGTTCTTTCCCTTACTGCCTCGCATAAATGGGAGGTCCATCAGATGGATGTTAAATCCACCTTCTTGCATGGAGATTTGCAAGAAGAAATATACAAGGAACAACCTCTTGGCTATGTCCAGAATGACTCTAGCCTTGTTTGTCGCCTCAATAAATCTCTTTATGGTCTCAAGCAAGCTCCTTGAGCTTGGTATGCCAAAATGGACAGCTTTCTTATTGCCATTGGATTCTCTAGATGCCATTCTGATCCTAATGTCTATACCAAGAAAGTAGAAAGCCATCTCATAATCCTTGTCCTTTATGTTGATGACCTTATCCTTACTGGTAGTGACTCAAAACTTTTAAACCATGTGAAAACGAGCCTTAAGAAGAAATTTGAGATGACAGACTTAGACTTTTTGCACTATTTCCTTGGACTCCAAGTTTTACAAACCAATGAAGGAATTTTTCTTTCCCAATCTAAGTATGCATGTGACCTTCTTCATCACTTCCACATGGATGATTGTAAACCAACCCCTTCTCCCTTCCAGTCTGGAGTCAATCTTACTTCCACCTGTACTTCTCCCGAAGTCGATGCCACCCTGTACCATCAGTTAGTTGGTAGTCTCTTATACTTGACTCATACTCATCCTGATATTTCCTTTGATGTTGGTCTTGTAGCCCGATATATGCAAACACCCCATGAAAGCCATTGGAAAACAACTAAAAGGATACTTCGCTATGTTCATGGTACAGTTCAGTTCGAGATATATTACAATTCATGGGGGACTCCTTTATTGGTTGGTTTCACTAATTTATATTGGACCAGCGACCCTGATGATCGAAAGTCTACTGCAAGTTATGTTTTGAGCATTGGTTCAGGACCTGTCACTTGGGCCTGTAAGAAACAACAGGATATTGCACTTTCTTCAACAGAAGCAGAGTACCGAGCAGCAGTAAATGCAAGTTAGGAAGCCTTGTGGCTTCGACAGATCCTTTCAAAGTTTGGATTCCAACAGTAGTATCTGACCAACCTTTGGTGCGACAATCAGAGTGCCATCAATCTCGCCAAAGACCCAGTTCAACATCAGTGTAGCAAACACATTGAGATACACATGCACTTCATTAGAAAGCTCATTCATGATCAAGTTATTGAAGTGCTTTTTTTTCCTACAGAAGATCAAGTTGAAGACATTTTCACAAAGTCTCTTACAGAAGCGAAGTTTTCCAAACTTTGATCTATGTTAGGAGTTCAGGAAGTTGTCATTAATCGAGGGTAGGATCTAATGCCTCCTTCCGTATCCTATTGTGTCACTATTGTAAATCCTTCAATCATATCCCAAGTTTTTCTTAAGGGGGGATGTTAAGATATTTAGACACTTAGGAGTTAGTTAAGATCTACTTGGTTTAATGTGTCGTTAGGTAAAAGTGTGTTTCCTAGTGTGTTTCTTTAATATGTATTAGTTTGCATTTGTAGTTAGGAAATCCGACGGTCACGATATGTTCTCGACATAGAGTTATCCAACAGTTCATACTCTCCTCGATCTTAATGGCCATTGATCCGTCGCTTAACACCCGATTGGTCCATGATCTCTATTTAAAGAGCATGGATGGTCATTTGTCGATGATTGATTGTGAGAAACTCTCTTGTAAAATCTCTATGTAATCTTTTTCTTTGCATTAATAAATTGCTCCAAGTGGTCGCGTTGGTTGGGTCTGTGGATCTTTCCCCGTAGGGGTTTTACCACGTGAAAACATCGGTGTGTTGATCTTTGATCTTTGATCTGCTTATGTGAGTGGTTACTGAAGGTGTTCGTCCTATGTTGGAATACTTGTGTTGTCGAACATCATATACTTCTTCAAGCCGACATCTTCTTGATTTCTTGAGTGTTGGATCTTCATCAAAGGTTACATCCCTGTTGATCTCAATATTATGGTAACCTGGTATATAAACTATGAAGGCCTTGGAGACCTCCAATATCCAATAAATATTCCCTTCTTTCCTTAAGGGTCCATCTTAGTTCTCTTCTCTTTTGGAATGTATACAAATATTGGGCAGCGAAATATTTTGAGATGGCTTACTTCTGGATTCTTTCTAGAAATAAGACTTATTTATTCCTCCTCTAGTTTGAGTAGCTAGGGCTTGATCTTCATCTCTTGATAGCAAAGCTTTTGGGTTAGCTACTCTTGCTTCTTCTTGAACACATTCTTCCCAAAGACTGTCAAAATGTAGTTTGTCTTTTCTTGCACAAATAGTTTGGATGAATGCATCCCAAGGTCTTGTGAGACCATTAAGGGTTGTCATTATAAGTTTGTCTTCATCTATAGTATCTTCAATTGCTCCTAGTTGTTCTTTGAATTGTGATATTCTGGAGAAATATGCCTGAATTGTTTCTCCTTTCTGCATCCTTGTATTCTTGAGTTGAGTTCTTAGATTCATCTTCCGATTGATGTTCCTTCCTTCATATAATCTGGTTAGGGCATCAAACATTTATTTTGGAGTCTTCTTTGAAGCCACTTGAGGAATCAAGTGATATTTGATAGAATCTACAATGATTCTTTTGGCACTAACTATGTCCTTCTGGTGTTTTTCTTTAGCTGCAACATCGGCGGGTTCTGGTACATTTTCTTTAATTAATCTTGCTAGTTCATTCTCTTCAAGAATGAGTGAAATCCTATACTTCCAGGCACGAAAGTTTTCCACACCTTCTAGCTTGTCAACAAGCTTAGTGCTTGTAGACATCTTTACATGGAGCTAGGAAAATGACCAAAAATTGAAAATGCTCAGAATTGAATTTTGAACTTACCAGGAGGCGCGCTTGGCTGAGGCGAATAGCCTGGTGTAGTTAGATTTTAAAAAATCCAAATTTTTCCCCCTCAAACTTGACCAATGAATTTTTGGACTAGTGCTTCTGGTGCTTCTAGTCTTCTGGTACTTATGGTCTTCTGGTACTTCTGGTTTTCTGGTGCTTTTGATTTTCTGGTACTTCTGGTACCGGTGAAAACTAGGGTTTCACTTTCTGTGAGTTCTATCCACTGAAAAGGTGCGTTGAAGGTGCCAAAGAGTTCATTGGGCTACGACGCACTTTTCTAGATGACTTTTGGGCTGAAATTCCTCTTCAATAAAAAGCCCTAATTTTCTTGTATGACAATAGTGACATTTTTCTTTATCCAGTGAAAGATGCTCTCTTCAGCTGAGCTCTGAAACCATGTTCAATTTTAAGTTATTATTAGGTTTCTTTTCAATTTACTAGATAACTGTAGCATAGATAGGATCACTGAGAGAAACACAATCACAAGATACACAACATTTATCGAGGGAAACCCTCATGGGAAGAAAACCCAACAAAAACTTCCTTAATATAGATAGCCAATACAATGCCAAGACAATAAACCAAACACTAGAGAATATACTCTCACAAGCAATGTGCCTCTCTCTCTTCCTTCTTCTGGCAACTAGTAACTGCAACTTCCTTCAATACTTGCGCACTAGATGAGTGAGCTTAGTGAGTGAGCAAATGAGGCGTTGTCTTCCTTTATTTATATAAACTGGAAAGCGTTGAAAGGAGGTGTCTCTTCATTGGCAGGGTCGACTACTCTTTATGGGTGGTTAGAACCTCTTTAATTTGCCTGGGGGCCGACTTCTTAATTTGCATATTATATTTAGGGTTTGACCAATCCGCAAAAGGGGATTTGGTCAATTACAATGTCCGACATGATCAATCCACAAAAGGGGATTGATCTAATGAATAATAAATCAATAATAAATAGAATACTCTTTGCAGTTACAATATTTCAACAGGAGGCATGATTATGGTGTTGAGAGAACATAAGTTATTGCCAAGAGTTTTAGCTACCAATGGAGTATACAATGCTCGTAGACTTGAATGGATGTCAGTGGTGACTTCCAAGTGAATCTACAAGATCAATCATGCAACAAATGACAACATCGAAAAGTACAAAGCAAGGTTTGTGGCAAGAGGGTTCTCATAGAAAGAGGGAGTGGACTATGAGGAGACATTTTCTCTAGTCGCCAGGTACACTTCCATCATGACCATTATTGCCATTGCAGCAGTCATGGGTTGGATATTACACTAGATGGATGTAAAGATTGTGTTCCTCAATGGTGTGATTGAGGAAGAAGTGTACTTAGAAAAACCTCAGGGATTTGAAATACATGGGAAGGATTCCCATGTTTGCAGACTGAAGAAGGCTTTGTACGGACTCAAGCAGGCACCTTGAGCTTGGTTTCTCCAAAAATGGATTGATGGATATCTAATGAGTCTTGGTTTCTCCAAAAATGATGTTGATCCAAATTTATACTTCAAGGTTGTTAAAAGTGAGCTTGTGATATTGTTGTTATATGTTGATGACTTGCTTCTCACAGGGGCAAAGAATCTCATTGATTAGAGTAAAAGGGAATTTACCTTTGAATTCGAAATGAAAGATCTTGGTTTAATGCATTATTATTTGGGATTAGAAGTAAAGAAAAATCCAGGTGAAATCTTCCTTGGTCAAGGGAAGTATGTTATCAATATCCTTCAAAGATTTGGGATGATGGAATGCAAGTCCATGACCACTCCCATGGTGACGAACCTCAAGAAACTAAGAGATTATGAGTCAAGTTTGGTGGATCCTTTTATGTTTTGACAGTTGATCAGATCATTGATGCATTTTCTTAATACCATGCCGAATATTTGCTTTGCATTAAACACTATAAGCTAGTTATAGGTTGAACCAAGATATGAACATTAGATTGAAGCAAAGCATGTGTTAAGATATTTGCATGGCACCATTAGTTGTGGTTTGAAATATGTTTCAAACGATGATGTAAAGATGCAGGGATATACAAATTTTGATTGGGCAAGGAGTGCAGATGACATAAAGAACACATCAGGTTGTTGCTTCAGTTTGGGTTCTGCCATAGTATACTGGATAAGCTGGAAGCAGACATCTGTCGCACTTAGCACTGCAAAAGCTGAGTATATTGCAAATAGTTTAGCAAGTTGTGAAGCAATGTGGCTTCGAAATTTTCTCACGAGATTGTTTGATCAGGTGCATGAACCTACCAGTGATACACTGTGACAATCAAAGTTTTGTGAAGCTTTCGAAAAATCCAATTTTTCATGACAAGTCAAAGCACGTTGAGATCAAGTACCACTACATATGTGACATGGTACAGAAGGGAGAAGTGAAGCTCCAATACATTTCTACAGAAGAGCAAGTTGTTGACATTCTCACTAAGCCTTTGCCCAGGGAGAAGTTTGTATACTTCAGGGACAGGCTTTGAGTGGTTGAGAATGCCTCCCTGAGTGAGAGGGAGTGTTAATGTTGTAGCATCAAGGGGCAGTCTTTTTCTCTAGGTCAAAGTTATCGACAGGTCAAGAGTATTAACCAGGGGCCATGTAATGTGGCTAGGGAAAATGGCCCAAGTAGCATCAAAGCCTAGAGAGCTCCCTCAATCAATGGTTACCTGATTATATTTCCAATGGCTACTTGCCTAGTGGGTGATCAGATCCTTTGCATGATGTTGATGTAGGATGTTTTCCACATGGTTTTAGAATAGAACATGAAGTGGATGGATACAGTAACATAGCAAGTTCATTCAATCTTGGGATGGAGAAATTTTTCAGCAAAGGAAGTTGGGGTGAATACCTCCCTAGATAAGAGGGAGTGTGATGTTTCAGCATCGGGAAAAATAATCTCTTGGGATTGGTCATGGTGATTTGACCAGTGGAGAATGGCCCTGCCATAGTCTTTGAAGGATAGAAGACTCGAGTTGTTGATGGTTCTCCAGAAGGCAACATCGGGCATACATTCACTCACAAGGGTGTACCTGTGGTGAATGGCCCAGGTGTAGTCTTCAAAGCACAAAAGACTCGAGGTGTTAGTGTTCCTCTAGTGTGTGGAAACATCAGGTAGACATTCACCCAGAAGGGTGTACCTATGGTGAATGGCCCTAGTAAGCATCGAGCGGACCTTCTCCTACATTTGGTTGCAGACCAAGGGAAAAAGGATACATTTATCACACAGGTGTACTTGTAGTAAATGGGTCGAGGCGTAGTCCTTCCTTGATCATGACAAGGAGGGATATGGACTCGAGGTGCTTGAGTTGTTTTCCATGTGTCAAATAGCATCGGGTTGACATTCACACATAGGGGTGTACCTATGGTGAATGAACTTGGTGTGGTATTTGTCCTTAGTAATGTTGATTTGACTAGGAATGATAAAGACTCGAGATGCTAGATGTTATCTCATGCGGACCCAAAGTGAGCCTTATCTCAGAGAGAGTCAGTTGGCTCAGAGGGAGAGTCACAGAGGGAGTTTCCCCTTGGTTCAGGTGGGACAGAGACATCTCCCAAGACTGATAGACAGGTTTCATGAGTCTAGGGCGGAGTTTGTATACTTTAGAGACAAGTTTGGCATGATGTAGAATGTCTCCCTTGCTGAGAGGGAGTGTTGATGTTTGGGCAGCATCAGGAAGACATTCTCCTAGATTAATAATTAATAATTATATTATTTATTATTATATAATATTACTAATATATGTATAATAAATAATAATAATAATAAATGGTTATTTATTGTCCAAAGGGACTCATCCTTTCATGGATGGTCACCATGTGTTCTCTATATATGGCACATTCATCATTGTAATAATCAATCTATCTTATATCATCTCACGTAATAATTCAACAAAATCAGTACCACCAAGGACCACATATGTGCATGGAAGGTGCAGATCAATGACAAGAAGTGGTTGCTTGCCTCCCTCCAACCTGCAGCGTGCAAGGAGACCATGATAGAAATAACTGGCCTCCATCAAAAAATTGCATCTACCCGAACCTAGCATCATAAGTTGTTTGATTTTGTGTTGGAAGCACAAGAGCAGGCCAAGCAACACTACTACACGCTCATGAATGCACAAGAAAAGGCAACCCATGTTATTGAGTTGGGTGCGCAAATAAATCCTACTCCTAGGTCAACCATGCTAACAAAGGTCGACAAATTTTTCCAAGACATGAAGGAACTGGTGGAGGCATTTGATAAGTTCGACTCAGAGTTCCAAAACTCCATCACCCAAGTCATCCATAAGGTACCATTTGTCACTTATGTCGCATTGTAATGAAGTTCATTGGCTTGAGGACGAGCCAAGTAATAGTGTTGGGGGCATGTTGGCACCATAAGTGCTCAAAATACCACACACGTGTGCCACAATTTTTGTACCACGTGACACTAAGATTCAACACACACCAACTAGCTTCTATTGTGTCCACACCAACCATTTTGTAGCATGCTCACCAACTCTTGTGTCACACAAAGCCTTTTAATAAATAATATGTACTTATCCAATTATTGTCATTTATAATGATTAGTAACTTATTTTATAACAGATCAATCGATCATGCTTGAGGCTGTTAGCGAGCTGGTAGAGTTGCTATCATTGTAATGCTCATGGAGGGATAAAAGGAATGCATGCGAACTAGAATGGGTTTAGTATTGTTCATTATGGTTGATTGTTCATTTGTAGTTTTGGGTTGTTATTGTAATATGAAAGTGAAAGTAGATCTAGATATGAGTTTTATAGTCTTTGGTTCAAGCTTAATGAGTCTCTAAGAAGGCCACGACCCAGTATGTATATGAATGTTTGTATGTGATTAATGAATGAAAGCATAAGACCCGAATTGATACATCCTATCTTGAGATCTATTATGGATGAATGTTTCTTATATGTATTAGGCTATAATTTACATGTATGAATGTTGATGTGAATGAGTAGGAACTAATGTACAGTTTTGGACTAAGTGTTTCATGTTTGTAATATTCCTTCATGCAATGTACAAATGTTTGGTCTATGTAATTCTCATAACGTCTTAGGTAAGACCTTAATTAGTCCTTGGATATTGAATATGTTGATGTTAATGGGGTATCTATTGGTAATGTCTTTCGAACCCCGAGTTTGATTATGGATAATACATTCTTGAGTCAGTGCGTGGATGGTGTCATTCAAGAAGGGCATACCTTGATCACTCATCAATATCTTTGGGCAGCCAAACATGGTGATAATATTCTTGAAATTGAAGCATGCAGTTCTCTCTATAGTGCAATCCTTAACTGACGACGCTTCTTCCCATCGAGTCAAATATTTTTTTGCCATGATGATATACCATGCATCAGTTTGTTGCGTCAGGGGATTCATCGTCGCTAGTCCTTCACACTCCATGGTTGTATAATTCCTTTCAAAATATGACAAAATTCTATTGGAAAAATAGATTTGATGATCAATGTTATCTTCTCCTGGTTGCACAAGCATTGTGCCAAGTGAAATGGATGATGCATCCACATCTACATGGAAGATCTTAGTCTAGTCAAGAAATATGAGGATCGATGCAATAACTAATTTAGATCCTTAAGCCTATCCAACTCTGTTGTGTTGCCTATATGTTTAGTACAGTGCACTCATTAATTATCAATCCGGGATTCGTAATCAACAGAGTTACAAGACACCAGTAGAAAAGGTAATTTCTAATGTCATGAGTATAGAACTAGCTAGATTATGCATGCTGGAAACAAATCAAAATAACAAATTGCAATGCACTTTGGTTGTCTTTCACAGAGAGGCTATCTACTCCATTATGGCACATGCAAGTATGAGATGGAGTTGGTTTGATAGATCAACTCTGCTATCTGACCCAAAAAACTAACTATGCAATCCACACTTCTGAAAGGGAAATCACACATCAATCATCAAGACATAGCATGGGTAGTTCAATAGTCAATATACTGAGTATGTTGTGGTTCACAATGTGTTGTTGTGGACTTCACTAGTTCTCCTTCAAATATGTCTGACCACTGTTGCCAACATTCATGTCTAAAAACCAAATTCATAAAAACAGAGCATATGCAAAAACAGAACAAGTAAATATCTCTAAGCAATTATATAATGGAAATCCTAGTCTAAGTTGTATTGCTATCATCTAACAGAGTTAAAGCTTCAGCTAATTTAACATTTACACTACTGAAAACAAATGCTAATGCTAATCTACGAAGATGCTAACCTTTGTTGGGCGGTGGGCCCTTGTCGCTTCAATAGGTCAGCTACTGAAGTCTACAATAAGCTTGTCTTCAACCCACACATTACTCTCACTCAAATCTCAAAACATAACATCAAACTTTTGTTAACAATTCAACTCATATTCAATCATAGACAATCAAGACATGGAGATAAATGACGTTCTTCTATTAGTCTTCACTCAAAATATGTTCTACAATATCACATGTTGCTTCACATGTTGGTAATATGCTAACTCTCCTCTCCTTCCACCATCCTTGCCACGACTATTTAAGAGTCTTAGTTGTGAAACACAAGGAGGTGAAATGATTTGCAAATCAGTCAAATGTTTAAATTTAATTATTCGGTTACATCTTTTAGCTTCATCCTCATGACACGAAGTGCATGAGGATGAGGCAATCAACAAACTATTCTAACATAGCCTTGCTAAAGCAAATAAACATCCACCAATTGTCTTGGGCGATCTGGAGCTAAACTTGGTACATCCGGCTCTCTATATTGGTACCAGATCGTGACAGGTAGATGGTACCAGGTCACAACAGTGCGCAAATGTTGGTACCAGATCACGACAGTCCTCGACCGTTGGTACCGAATCGTAACAGATGAGATTTTAGTACTGGATGCGTTTGGTACCGGATTCAAACAGTGGCAGTCTTGGTGCACAAGTACCAGATAGCTGAGCTGGTACAAGAAGGCTAGATATATAGAGGTCAAAGATTATACATGGCAAATTGAAGCATTAGTACATGAAATATTTAATTCCTTAACTCAATAAACCACAAAATGAATGAATTAACCATACTTTACCTTATGACCTTATCACTGGCTAATGGTAGCGTTCTTGTCATTCACCCAAGCTTTAGGTAAGCCAAAAGGTATAGATGAAGAGTATAATAGGGTAATGGGGATGTCAATTTCGGGTCTCAACATTCCCCAATGCCAAAATCATTGCATGTCCTCATGCAACTGAAAACAAACCCAAAAATTTTCAAAACTTGAGACTGTGTTCTTTACTTTGGTGGATCAATGATGTTGATGGATGAGGCCTCTTCTTTCAGCTCCCTTTTGATGACCCTAACGTATTGTAGGAGTCATAATACCTTCTTGAGCTTGTTAGAAGTCTCTTCATGGTCGTCTTGAAGTTGTTGGCTGGTTGCTTTCAATTGCTCATTTTCCTTTTTGATATACCTATCCAATAGTTGGTATTCCTTCACTTCTTGTTTGAGTTCCTAATTTTGTTTTTGCAGTTCCCCAATGTTTTTCTTCATTTGTTCTTTTGTCAAGGTCTTTGTTGACTCCATCATTACTGGCTAGATGTGTTAATATTATGGTAGCTGCGGGAGGTATTTACCCCCACGTGTGAACCTGACGAGAATAGAAGACTCCAGGAAGCAAGAGAAACCCTAATGAATTGGCTAATAACCCTAGAAGCCTTGTCAGCTCAAGAAGATAATTTATATTGGGCTATTAGCCTCCAAGAGAAGAAGTCGACCAGAAATAATAATAATATACTGAACAGACACATACCCAGAAGGAGAAGTCGGCCCCAGCAAAACTGGCAGGATTACTATAAATACAGGGTGTAAGTTCTCATTTGCAACATCTCAGAATTGCAGTCCTGCAGTTTGGTGCGCACTGCAGTTGCAGTCTGGTGCGCAGGTTTGGAGGAAGAGTAGGTGCAGCTGCAGTAGCAGCTAGTTCTCAGTATTGGCTTGAATATATCTTGGCTAGGGTTTGGAACATCTAATCAGTCTTGTGTGATGCGTTATCCTTGGGGATTGATGTGCTACTCTTTGTTTGGCTATCTAGCCTATGGTTCACTTCCGAAGGAATTCTCAGTCAAGGTTAAGGTGCTCGGAGGGAGGCTTTGGCCTATGGTTGGGTGACGAAGGTATCATCAATGGTAAAACGAGCACACCATCTTCTATATTCTAACAGGTTATGGGCCCACACCCCTTCAGTCAGCCTA
>ML814546.1:0-14183 GCA_009831015.1 Picea engelmannii | reverse complement strand
CTCCTTCTGAACCGAGATCTTTTCATTGATCTGACTTATAAAGAATTGTATTAAATGACCATACATTAAAGTGCACCATAAAGAAGGAAAAGCTCAATAATGAAGAGACATAAGCATCAAATTTGAACACAAAAACTTGATAATGGAGTTCGTCCTTGATGGACTATGTCTTCAGGTCCTACTCTCAAATGGGTAGGCCTTTTTATTAACTCAGTAAAAGAATTTGGAAAAATACATAAGTATACCTCATTCTGGAGTTAAGTTGTAGAAGCTTTGCTCAGATCAGAAAACAAACAACACCATTGAATTTGTGGCATTGAATTACCCAAAAATGACTATCTCTGCACCTCGGTCTGAGTCTGGCACTTCCAGGCCCCTGAGGAATTTCACCTCAGTTTTCATGCCTACACCTACAATTAATTCATGAGAAAATTTCTCGAAAATTGTGCCATGTCCATACGATTGTGCCCTGGTCTAACCCTCGTACCTAGCAAAAATGCAACACTTAATTAAATAAGGGGGCAAAATTTACCAAGTCACACCCCAGCCCAAACGGTTGGTGAACTTGGCAAAGGCGGAGGTGATAGGGGAGATCCCGGGGTCGAACCCGCGGGCCTCCCATTTTTGGCATATGGTTGTAACGTTATATATATATATATATATATATATATATATATATATATATATATATATATATATATATATATATATATATATATATATATATATATATGGTTTGGCTTTGGCGAAGACTTTGGAGGATTCGGTTAAGTTGGCAGAGCCTTTAGCGGATTTGGTTAAGTCTGGTGGCATGGTTTATGTCCCGGCCATATTTGGCAGAATCCTATAAAACTTGGCAGATTGGGGGTTGGCGCCAGCCAACCCCGCCAATTTTTGGAAATCCAGATGTTAGGCGTCCTTATGCACTTGGATGTTGCCACGTGGAATCCCATGATTGGGCCACGTGGCAGCCTTTAATTGGCCCATGTCACCACTCCTTGCACAAGCACTACCACGTCATCCTGCTCCGTCAGCTTGCCACGTCACCTGATAGGTGGTTGTACGGTCTGCCACATGGCACCTTTTAATTGGTCCACGGAATTTCCCAAAAAGTCCAAATATGAGTGACATGTGGCAGCCTATGTGTGTGCCATGTATATTGTATGGATGATGATGTCATATGTACTAGTGCTGACTTCAGCAATACAGATGTTGACTCAGCGTTATTGATTGGGTTAGGTTGACCAAAACTTTGATTGTGAATATCTTTTAATCCGTAACTCTGTTTGATGAGTCATTTCCGTCGTTGGAAATCTTGTGACACACTCTTCGTGATGATGCCAATTTCACTAAGTTTTCAGGACTTTGAATTTTTTCCCTTTCTTTATCTGTTGAGGCCATTCTGAGCTTCCTGAGTTGCTTCTGTGAATTTTGAGTTATCCTTATTCTTCTCTAAATCCTTTTTGGATCACACCTTCCCACTGAGAGTTTTTTGGACCACCAAAAGCTTTCATCAATCAACAGATAAGTGAGGGAAGAGTTCCCTCACCTTGTCCTTCTCAATCCACTTTGCCTTGCTTGGATGTGTACCCTTTAATCACACTCAAAGATAATCAACATCACCCCTGCGTGAAGTCATCGTCCTTTTGTCCAAGATGACATCTTCCTTCAACTCATCCAAGTACTCAGGAGAAAACTCATCAACTGAAGGTATTGAAACTTTCTCATCTTGATCCATGATCATGGGAGGCTCAAAAAGTTTAAAGTTTTCCACATTTACAACTGAGTAGATCTGCATATAAGTTGGAAGATCTAGACAAAAAGCATTGGTACCACTTTTCTCCAAAATAGTGAAGGGTCCATAATGGATGGGCTTGAGTTTCTTTCCTTCACCCTTCAATCTTTCCTTGTTGATGTGAAGCCATACTTGGTCTCCAACCTGGAACTGATGATCAACCTTGTGTTTGTCATGTCGATCTTTACACTATGCTTGAATTTTCTCTAATCGTTCCCTGACTACTTGATGTACCTGTTGGATCCTCTGAATGAACTTGCGGGCTCTGTCTTCATTTCTTTCTTCATTTGAATCGACATCTCTCCCATACATCAAGTCCAAAGGAACCTTAGGAAAATACCCAAAACATGTCTCAAAAGGCAAACACTGAGTGGAGGAATGTAAGGCTCGATTGTAATCATGCTGTACATAGGGTATATGTTCATCCCATGATTTTGGATGCTTTTTGTAGTAGTGTCAAAGAAAAAGTACCATTGTTTAGTTAACAACCTTTGTTTGTTCATTGGTCTGTGGATGGAAAGCAATGCTCCTCTTCAACTTGGTGTCCATCATTCTCCACAAGCTTGTCCAGAAATCCCTAAGGAATCGAGTATCTTGATCTGAGATAATGGATGTGGGGAACCCAAAGTGAACCCAGACATACTGAAAGAAGAGATTAGCAACATGCTCAACAATGATCTTCTTTTTACATGGCACTAAGATACACTTCTTGATGAACCTATCCACTACTACATACAAATAGTCATGACCCCTTTTCGACATTGGTAAACCCCCTACAAAATCCATGGAGATACTTTCCCATGGATGGGATGGAACAGAAAGTGGTGAGTATAACCCCAATTTTCTATTAGTGGGCTTACAAGTAGAACACATCACACACCCCTTTACATATTTTGTTACAATTGCTTTCATCTGAGGCTAGTAACAAAACCTCTGCAGATGAGCCATAGTTTTTCCTACACCAAAATGCCTAGACACAAGAGAAGTGTGAGCTTTTCGTATTACATGGACTCGTTCACTTGTAGGAATACATAGCTTTCCAAGATGGTAGAGTAGTTTTCCTTGCAGACAATAGTTCTCTACCTGTGCACCATGGGTTAGCTTCTCATATACTTCTTTAAAATATTCATCAATGACATATTGTTCCACGTAACTATCATGAGATAAAGAAGCATTCTTCAAAATAATAGAAGCAACAATAGGAGGTCTAGAAAGCATATCAACTACCTTGTTACTTGTACCCTTTTTGTATTTGATTACCAAATGAAATTGTTGAAGAAAACCCATCCATCTGTAATGTCGAGATTGTTGTAGCTTGGTTTGTGCTTGGAGACACTGTAAGGGTTGATGATCTATATGTATGATTGTTTCCTTCCCTAACAAGTAGTGCTTCCATTTCTTTATGCTTTGAACTAATGCATACAACTCTTTATCAGACGTAGGATAGTTAACAACAACTTGGTTAAAAGTTTCAGAGTGGTAATGGATAGGCTTACGATATTGCATCAATAATGCACCCATGGCATACCCACTGGCATCTGTCTCGATCTCGAAAGGTTGTTGAATATTCGACAGTGCTAATACCGATGCGGTAATGATCTTTTCCTTCAAAGAATTGAAAGTTTTTTGTTGCTTTCCTCCCCACTGAAAAGTGTTCTTCACACTGGTTAAGGCATGCAAAGGCGTTGCTATAAAGGAGAAGTTTGAAATGAATCTCCTCCAATACTAGACTTCACCTAAGAAGCTCCATATTTTGGTTACACTTTTGGGCTCAGACGATTTTACAATTACATCAAGCTTGGAAGGATCAATTTTCAACTGTCCTCCTCCTACAATATGACATAAGTATACAAGTGTAGTTTTACCAAATTCACATTTGGATAATTTTACATACAACTTTTCCCTGTGCAAAGTATCCAATACTTGCTTTACATGCCTCACATGTTCATCCCAAGTCCCACTAAATATAAGAATGTCATCTAAATATACAATCACAAAATCATCTAGAAATGGCTTGAATACATCATTCATCACACATTGAAGGTTGTCGAAGCATAACAAAGCCAAAACAGCATAAATAACCACTCAAACAATCTATGTTTGGTTTTAAAGACAATTTTCCATGCATCATGCTCTGCAACCCTGATCTGATGGTATCCACTGCACAAATCCAACTTAGTGGAATAAATAACATTCTTTAATTGATAAAGTAAATCATCTATACGAGGAAGAGGGTATCGATTTTTCACCATGATTTTATTTAAGGCTCGATAATCAACACACATTCGCCATGTGCCATCCTTCTTTGACACCATCACGATCGAAGTACCACAAGGAGATGAGTTGGGCATGATGACCACTTGATCCAATAAGCCTTGTACTTGTTTTTTTATCTTTGTCATCTCTACAATTGACATCCTGTACATGCCCACATTAGGAAGAGGAGAATCTTGATGAAGATGTATTTCATGTTGGATTTCCCTCTTAGGAGGTAATCCATCTGGTTCCTGGAAAATATAATCATACTTAGAAACAATATCAATTAATTCTTTCTTATGAGAAGGATCACATCTTTGAAAAGCGTCGGATGTTCCGACATCCTTTTCCCTTACGACCATGAGTACATATCTCTTATTAGTGTTTATTAGTCTCTTCATTTGTCCCGCACTAACAAGTGTTGTGTTTAACCTCATGTTGTGGGCTCTAACAATATATTCCACTCCCCCTTTAGTAAGTTGATATTTGTTCTCATGATGAAAGAAAACTTCTTTTCTATCACTAAGATAAGGACTCCCCAACACTATTCCACATATATCAATTGCTACAACATCCAAATCCACTTCATCAATCAACTTTGAAGCAATAGAAAATCTAACCCTAAATTGCTTGGTGACATTAAGTTTTGCTTTATCACATACCCAACCAAGAGGATAAGGCTTTGGATGTGGTTTAGTTTCAAGACCCATCTTTTTGACAAGTACTTCAGATATCAAATTTACTTGGGAAACTGGATCAAATAATGTATCTATCTTAGTGTGCTTAGATACAACTCTTATATGAAATAATTCATTCCTTTTTCTTTCATCATCATGAGATTCATTATTGGAATTTGAACTAGCGTGAAGGGAATATTTACCTTGTACTCCAACCATTGTGATGTTTCCTTCATCTCTTGAATCAGAACCAAGATCTTGTTGCACTGTAGCAATGATCTTTGTCTTCCCCTTTCCACCGAATTGTTTCGGTCTCTTCTCTGGATGTAGTTTCCAACAATGTTAATCATCGTGACCATTCTTCTTGCAATGAGTGCAAGATGGATTTCATTCTTCTCTCTTTACAGTGGTGGTCTTTTTGTCCTTCCTTTTAAACTTCTTAAACTGCTTATGTGGGATATTGCAAGGTTTCTTTGTGGGATCTTCTTGAACATGCTTTCCCTTGTTCTCAAGGTGAGTCGCTTGCACACAAACTTCGTCAAGACTGGTGGGTTTAAACAATAGAAAAGTATGACGAATATAATTGTGAAGTGCGCTAATATACTTCATTAAAGGTTCATAAGAATCCAAAGGAATGTTTAATGCAAGAGCTTTCTTCCTAAATTCTTTCGTGAAACTTTGTACAGTTTGACCTTTACTTTGTGTTAAAGTTTTCCATTCCATCATTGGTTTATGTAAATAACCCAATGGATAAAATTGCTTCCCTATTGCTGATTTAAATTTCGACCACGAGGAAAGACGATTACCACACTTACTTATGTCCTGAAGTTTTCTCTCCCACCATACGAGAGCAGTGCCTTCCAACCTAAGAGAGGCCAGTTGCACTTTAACTTCCTCTTCATCAATCTGTTGAACATGAAAATATACATCAACCTGTCGAATCCAATTATATTTTTTTTTAGGATTAGCATCTCCATTAAACATAGGTAAAGAAAATTTTACATCAAGCTTTAATAATGGTTTCTTAAAAGAATTTTTATGGCTAGAATTATGAGAATAATAAGAATGCTCAGAGGAAGAAGGGCTAGAACTTGATGGTGAAAATGGAGGCTTAGGAGGGTCTCCTCTAACCCCTTGATTCACTGAAGCATTTTCATATGCTTGTGCTTCCTTTTTCTTCCCTTTCTTATTCATCCTCTTCTCGTAGTCTCCATACATTCGCTCGACTATTGCTGACATGCAATAAAAGACCATATGGAAGTGTTTCTCTTGCTCATCACGCTTGTCCTCTTCGGCCATTTTCTTCCTTCGGGATGCACACCCAACTTTGGGATTGAAATTCTTAAGAGTTCCTTCACCCTGCTTATGCTTGGCCCTAGTAAGCATTTACACTCAACAATTCAAGTCAAAGATGACTGCTCTGATACCAACATGATCCAGGATCTTTTCATCGATGTGACTTATAAAGAATTGTATTAAATGAGCATAAATTAAAGTGCACCCTAAAGAAGGAAAAGATCAATAATGAAGAGACATAAGCATCAAATTTGAACACAAAAACTTGATAACGGAGTTCATCCCTAGTGGACCACGTCTTCAGGTCCTCCTCTTAAATGGGTAGGCCTTTTTATTAACTCAACAAAATAATTTGGCAAAATACATAAGTATACCTCATTCTAGAGTTAAGCTGCAGAAGCTTTGCTGAGATCAGAAAACAAACAACACCATTGAATTTGTGGCATTGAATTACCCAAAAATGACTGTCTCCACGCCTCGATTTGAATCTGGCACTTCCAGGCCCCTGAGGAATTTCACCTCGGTTTTTGTGCCTGCCCCTACAATTAATTCATGAGAAAAGTTCTCAAAAATCGTGCCATGTTCGTACAACCATGCCCTTGTCTGACCCCCGTACCTGGAGAAAACACAACACTTAAGTAAGTAAGGGGGTAGACTTTACCAAGTCACACCCCAGCCCAAACGGTTGGCGAACTTGGCAAAGGCGGAGGTGGTAGGGGAGATCACATGGTCGAACCCGTGGGCCTCCCATTTTTGGCATATTGTTGTAACGTTATAGATATATATATATATGGTTTGGATTTGGCGGATTCAGTTAAGTTGGTAGAGCCTTTGGCGAATGTGGTTAAGTCTAGTGGTATGGTTTATATCCTAGCCAGATTTGACAAAATTCTATCAAACTTGGCACTTTGGGGGTTGGCGCCAGCCAACCCTGCCAATTTTTGGAAATCCGGATGCTGGGCATTCTTATGCACTTGGATGCTTCCACATGGCAACCCATGACTGGGGCACGTGGCGACCTTTCATCGGCCCATGTCACCACTCCTTGCACAGTCACTTCCACGTCATTCTGCTTTGTCAGCTTGCCACGTCACCTGACATGTCTCTGTATGGTTTTCCATGTGGTTATACAAGCTGCCACGTGGCACCTTTTCATTGGTCCATGGAATTGCCCAAAGAGTCCAAAAATTAGTGACACGTGGCAGCCTCGGCGTGTGCCACGTATAATGTACGGACGATGACATCATCTGTACTGGTGTTGACGCCAGCAGTATGGATGTTGACTCAGCCCTGCTGACTGGGCTAGCTTGACCAAAACTTTGACTATGAATATCTTTTGATCCGTAACTCTATTTGACAATTCATTTACGTCGTTGGAAATCTTGCGACGCGCTCTTCGCGATGATGCCAATTTCACTAAGTTTTGAGGACTATGCATTTTTTCCCTTTCTTTGTTGCTTCTATGAATTTTGAGTTATCCTTAGTCTTCTCTGGATCCTTTTTGCATCACCTTCATCCATTCAATGGCCATTTTTAAATCCCCAAACACCCGGAGATCATGCATATCCCTATCCATTGCAAACTTGAGAAGAGAAAACAAAGCTTTGAATTATCCTAGGTTATTTTTCCCCTGTCACATATTTGCTTTTCCATAAACAAAATAAGTATAAAAAAAAATGTAGTGTAAATCCCAAACCACAAGTTCTTGTTGGGCCTTGACATACATCATTGGAAAAAACCCATGCAACAGATTTGTAATCTCTACTTCACTTGCCAAATGAGGTTGTTTCAACTTATAGTCATACTTATAGAAAGAGAGAAGAGTCAAAGCTTGTTGCGATACCTTAAAAGTAGGGTGACACTTGTATTAAAAGATACTAGCATTTCTATCCAGCCAAACCCCCAACACAACCATATTTGGAAGCACCCTAAATTCCTTCAAGGAGGGGCGAGTGAAAAACTCACAAAAGCAATAAGGAATTGTTTCTCTTTCCCATAAATGATCGAAACCCAGCTAACTCTCTATTTCCAATCACACTTGATGGGAATAAGAACAGTCCATAAATAAATGAAAGTTTAATTCAACATGCCTCTTACACAAATAACATAGTCTTGGTCCTTGTTTGTTCCAAAGCTAATACCTATCCCAAGTCAAAACTTTCCCTTTTAGCACAAGCGAGAAGAACAATATACCTTTCAAAGGTCCCATTATTTTTGAATTTTTTTTGTACCACCTGATATTTGGAGCATCTCTCGGTTCCTGCATGGCCAAATATCAAAGTTTTGTCGATTACATACCCCCAACATTGTCGAAAGACCAAAATAATTCATCCTTTAAATCTGATAAGTAAACATGGGCATTGTCCAATTCAAACGTATACTGTGTCTAATGATTATGCCACATTTCATTAATGTCAAAAGTTGCAACTGAGAGCCACCCATGACTCCAGATAGTCATGCGAGTAGCATCACCAATCCTATTGAGAGTACAATGACCAAGCTCTTGGAGTTGTGGCACAAGACCCTTTGAAAGAAAGATATTGTCTCCACATCCAATAATAGCATCCATCCTGATATTTACTTGTGAAACCTTCCAAGCCAAAAAATTGCCTATGATAGGAAATGCAAGATAGATGGCCCACCATTGATTGGATACATTGTGGGAACTTTTCAATCTTCTTTGTATTCAATCGAAAACAATATTTGGAGCTATGTATTTTTCAATCAATATGTGTGTCCAAAGGTTGTCTTTGGTCAAGAAAACCCATAAAAAATTTACAGCTAAAGCCTTCCTGAAAATCCATATATCTTTTAACCCCCAACCCATGAAGATCTTGGGCTTTGAAAAGCTTTTCTAGTTAGCCATCTGTGATCCCAAATATTCTACACTTCCCTTCCATAAATAGTTGAAATAGATTTTTTGAATGCGGTTGAGAATTCCCTTCGAAATGAGGGCCAACAGGTGCCAATACATAGATATAGCCTTGATCATTGATTTGAAAAGGATCAATTTTCCACCTCATGACATCCAATGATTGCACCAGAAGTTTATTTTCCTTTCTATTCTAGAAAAAAATCCATTTCTAATCTGAGACATCATAGTTGTCAAGTTTAAGGATGAATCCAAGGTATTTAAACCCCTCCCTTAATTCAAAAGAATAGAAGTTAAAAAGTCCAAAGATGATTTGTCTGATACCTTCCTCCACTTCTGGAAAATATATGGCGGATTTATTAACATTTATGACCATACCCATAACATCGCAAAAAAGTTTCAAGATGTCCTTTAAGATCTCTCCTTTAGACTCTACACAGAAGCAAAATATCAACATCTCATCAACAAACAACATGTGTGTAAGATGTTCATTCCTTCCCAATCTTACACCTTGAAATTTGTTGACTCTTTTCACCTCCACAATTGCCCTACTAAGCCCATTAACAACCAAAAGAAAGATATATGGGGAGAAGGGGAAACCTTGTTGCAACCTCGAGCATAATTGAAGAAAGGTGAACCCAATTTGTTAATTAGAACAACAAAAGAAACAATAGTCACACAATACATGAAATGGTAGTCACACAACACATGATCCATTTCACCAAAGATAGGTCAAACCCAATATGGAGAAACAATAATATGAGATAAAGCCATGATAGATGGCCATAGGATTTTGAAAGGTCAATTTTTAAGACTGAGACTGGATACTTTTTGTGTTTTTATTGTATGCATACCTTCCTACACTAAGCTAATGGCTTCATGGATAAGTTGACCCTTAAGGAAACCAAACTATTCAAAGGAGATAACATTGTATAAAATTGGTTTAAGCCTTACCACGATTACCTTTGCAATGATTTTGTAGAGGTAATTGCATAAGGAAATCAGTGGAAAGTCATCAAAAGTAGTGAGACAATCCAATTTGGGAATAACTGCAATAAAGGTTAAGTTAATGTTGCTCAACATTTTACCTATCTGTTGAACTTCTTCCACTACCCAAAGAAAGTCATCCCCAATAACATCAAAGAAATGTTCAAAAAAATTTGTAGTCCAGTTGTCTAGCCCAGGGCTCTCATATCTTTTGAAAGAGAAGATGATAGCAAGTAATTCAGATTTGGTGACCACAGTGTACAAATAGTGATTGTCCTCTTCTTCAATTAGTCTTGGAAAATAAGAGACAAGCTTAAGCATTTTCCCCATTTTCACATGCCTTGGTTCCTTGAATAAGGTCTCAAATTGATCTACTCTTAGAGAGGTTATATCCAAGAAACCTCTAACCTTGTTACCATTTAAGTCATTTAGCTCCCATATGGTATTATAGTTTTTCCGATGATTGGCATATTTTTGAAAAAAAATATGTTTTGATTCCCAACAACAATCCATAGAGGCCTACTCTTTAGTCTCTAAGTTTGTTCATGATCAAGCAAAATCTCGGATCAAAGAGTTTCTAATGAACGACACTTTTCCAAGATAGAGGTAGATGACAGGACCCCCTGGTTCATGGCATAGAGTTGCTCATGCTCAATATTCCTAAGCTCCTAATCTTTTAACTTCCTCATTTCCCTGGCCTAGGAGGTAACTTTCTCTTTAACCAGTCAAAGGGCATAAATAGATTGTACATTGGTCGGGGCATCTACATCCTGTTGATAGAGTTTCCAATTACTGTGAACTAAATTGCAGAAATATTGTTCTTCAAACCACAAAGGGTTATATTTAAAAGGCACTCCAGGTTTCCCCATTACTTTGTCAAATTCTAGAAATATTGGAAAATGATCAGAGCAATGAACTTTTTCGACCCACGAATGGTTTATGCTAAAGTTCTACATAATGAAATCATGCATGATAAACCTATCCACTCTCATTGAGACCCCTTCCCCTCACCTTGGTTATTGCTCCAGGTTGGGCATAACTAAATGGGTTATACATCTACAATCCGATCACATCAAATTCACTATAGAGGTTGAAGATAAAGGTAGTCTTCCTTTTCTAGATGTCATGGTCACAAAAAGACCTGATGGATCCTTAGCCCACCAAGTTTATAGGAAGAAAACTCACACCGAACAATAACTTCATGCCAATTTGAATCATCACCCTGCCCAAAAACTAGGTGTTCTCAACACCTTAGTCACTAGGGCCTTCAGAATTTCTAATGATGAACACCTTGACGAAGAGAAAAATCACCTCCTCAATGTTTTCAAAGATAACGGCTATGAAAAACATCAGGTGATTAAAGCTTTTCAAAATGCCACTAAAACACTTAGGAATAAAGAACAAACAAATAATGATGTGTCCAAGGTTTTCTTACCCTACATACAAGGTATTTTAAAGAAGAAAAGCATTGGGGCAACTTTCAAACCCTTAAACACTATTAGGAATTCCCTTAGGTCAGTCAAAGACTATGTTGATCCCATCGAGAAAAAGGGTGTCTATATGATCCCGTGCTCGTGTGGTAAACAATACATAGGAGAAATAGGTCGTTCCTTTGGAATTAGGATTCAAGAACATGTCGCTAACATCAAACACAATCGCACTCGTCCCTCGGCCCTCGCAGAACATTCAGACAAAACTAAACATCACATTTGTATTGAAGATACCAAAATTCTTGCCAAGATAGATCACTATCACAATAGGAAATTCAAAGAAGCCTTCGAAATTGAAAAACAACCTAACAATCTAAACAGAGATGATGGATGGAAAATTAGTCAAAATTGGATCCCAACACTAACCACTATGAATAATTCTAGATATTAATTGACAATTTTTCTAGGTTTTATATTTCCTGATTTCATTTTAATAAATCGGCTCTTAATAAATAATTAATAAACAAATAATATTTTTAGGTTTTATATTTCCTGATTTCTTTTTAAATAAGTTGGCTCTTCATAACAACTTTTCAGGTATTTATTTACACTTGTTATATCTTTTTTCCTTCATATCTCATAATACTTTTCCTGATGATGGACCGCACTGGTTTGGTCCAAAACGTCGAATATCAAAAACCAATGCGATGAATCCAAAAGAACTATCTCATCAAAACAATGGTCGCAAAAGTCTTAGAACAAAAACACTTCAAGTTTATCAATGAAAAAATTTACCAACCTTTCCTCATGAGCGGAAGGACCTCAAATTTCTTCTTTTCTAAGAGTAATGTTTAGGTCCCCTCCAATGATAATATTTTCAGATCCAATACATTAAGAGCAAACAACCTATCCCCAAAAGCCTCATTTCCCTCATAAGGCCCACACAAATTAAGTATAGTAAACGATCAGTCTAGCTCCTTGATGTAGAGTTATGTGAAAATACCTAACAAAATGAATTTTTTTTATTATAAGAGAACAACTTGATGAAATCCCCATAATGACCCCCCCGAGAGTCCATTTGAATCCAAACCATGAAATACCCAACCTGAGAACAACTTCACCAAGTCGACAATAAGAATTTCACTAGATTCCATGGTTTCTTGAATTAACACAATGTTCAATGAATCCATCTCTACAAAGTGATTCGAGCAAAGTTTTTTATTCCTTCCCCATATGTCGTCCATGTTTACAAACATGATCTTTATGAAGAACCCAACACTAAGGTTGTGCTTGCTCCAAGGACCCCTAATATTAGTATGTCTTCCCTATGAAAATTCACGATGGGCTCGTTCTTGCGCATGCTTTAACGCTAACTTGCACCCCACTTTGTTGGGGCCGGGTAATTTAAGGCCATTGAAACACAAACCCCCTGAGAGGGCTTGACTCTATGAGGATTTTCAAGACCTTAGTAGGTAAGGATTGTTATCACTGAAATTTCGTCCGCACATGGCGACAAGAACTCAGCATCGTCAAACAGGAATGAAGTCATTCATGGCACTGAATTAATTTCACAGCATTGCAAAAGGGTCAAAAAACTATACAAAGTAACCCAAAATTGAAGGGCGCTTTACAGAAGCTAGGTGCGCGCGCATATGCGCGAAACAGGAACGTACAAGGCGCGCATGCGCGCACGACGCGCGGTTGTTGGCGCAAAAACCCGTGCACCTGCTAAACGACGCATTTATGGAATTGGTCGGCCTCCCAACCACTTATGGATCAGCGCCCAAACCGATTTGACTCCCAAATCTAAGCTGAATCTGCATGGTAGGCTGGTCAAAGACCTAATTAAGCCCTAAAGAGCCCCTTTTCACACCTCAAAGGAGTTACATAATCACCCAATGCTATGCTATAAAAAGCCATGAAGAAACATCATTTTCTCAAGGATTTTCATGTAATGTTATGCTGCTTAGATTGTTTTAAGGACTCACTCCTTGGCAATAACACATTAGCACCATTTCATTGAGCCATTCACCTCTCCATTGAGTGAATGTGCTTGGAGTTCTTTCACCATCATTCTCATTTTCTCATTGTAAGGAGAGCAAGTTTGTGAGGACACAAGAGCCTTCCTTTNNNGGAAGAAGGGACTCACAGTCCCCTTTCTTCATTGTGCTTTGATTTCATCAATCGATCAGCCTAAAAACATTGGTGATATTGGTCTTTTTGTGTTTTTATTTCTTTATCCATATGCTCATAGTTTTAGTTTGTTTTTATTTAATTCTTGCTTATAGTTTTGTTGTTCTTTTTCTAACCCTTTCCTCTACAGTTGTCATGCTCAGCAAGACCCAACTGGGCATGTAAGCACCCTTTATTTGCTCACCAAGTGACGAATTGGGTGCAAACAGATTGGCGACCATACTGGGGACTTAGGTATCAATTCCTTCCTCATTTGGGTTTATTTTGCTTTCCTTTTGCTTTCATTAACTTGCAGGTACACAAACCGGCCTCTGTCGACCTGCTAACCAGTCAATTCAAGGGAGAATTGAGAGAAATCCATTCGGATTTTCTCTCTCGACCGTTTTCCACAGGCACGCGGGTTTTTCACCCCACAGACGCGCGTCGGGCGCGCACGCGCTTTTACCGCAGTCTGCCTTTGCGCGCATGCGCTTTTTATTTTGATTCTCCACGCGCATCAGCGCTCTGCGCGTGCCTATCTACACTAGAAGTCGGGCATCTGAACCAAATTTTACATTGTAAGGTCTTGGGATGTGGGGAAAGTCATTTTCCTTCTTAAGAATGATGTTATGCATGCTCTAAATACTGCACCACTTAGACCCCTCAACTTATAAAGGGGATAGTCAAACAAACATAGG
>ML814545.1:61656-75984 GCA_009831015.1 Picea engelmannii | reverse complement strand
TCATCTAATAATTAGTCTCTAGATCTGTTTTGTTTTCAGTGCCTAGATCTATATCAGATCTAGTATTTAGATCTGCTTAACTAGTGTTTAGATCTGTTTTTCTTTCAGTGCTTAGATCTATATCAGATCTAATATTTAGATCTATTGAACTAGTGTTTAGATCTGTTTTGCCTTCAGTGTTTAGATCTATATCAGAACTAGTATCTAGAGCTGTTAAACTAGTGTTTAGATCTGTTGATCAGTCTAGAGCTAATCAGATCTATCTATCTTGCTTACTAAGATATAGTTTGTTTAAATCTAATCACTGTCAATTCAGATCTGAGTGTTGTGCACACTCAGAAATCATTTAAGATTCAAACCTTATTGTTGTTCACTCTCTGATTTGATTTCCTAAGTTTCAGATTGGATTTTCTAGCTCTCTACAGTTCAGTATTGTATTTCTTCTCTATTCTAAGGTTTGATTTATTTGTTCTATCTAACTGAAAGTTAAAAGACTGTAATTTTCTAGTTTACTTCCCTAATTCTAACAACTCTCCCTCACAGCCTGCTTAGGATTCCCCACTGAACCCTGTGCCTCCCTCAATGTATCCTGAAGCCACTTGGGCTTCCTCCTCTCTGAAGTAGTGTCTCGTGGAGGGGACTCTCCCTGCTCAACCCCATCTCCTGAAGACTGTGATTCTGAAGTAGACTCTGGAGTACCGATCCTAAAACCTGTGGACCAGTAACCTGCGATCCTGAAATCTATGGCCCTGTCACCTGTGGACCAATCGTCACCGAAACTAGTGGCCCCAAACTCTTTGTCATTGTAGTTTGTTGCGGACTCACCTGAATCTGAGGTGATGACTGCTCACCCCTCCCTGTCCCTCGTGACTTCCTAAAGGCTCTGTCCTCCTCAAATCTGACATCCCTCCTCAAAACAGTCTTCCTCAAAGAAGGAAGGTATATACAGAAAGCCTTTGAAGTCTCTCTATACCCAATAAAGATCCCTCTCTCTGTCGTGGGCTCAGAAAGCCTTTGAAGTCTCTCTATACCCAATAAAGATCCCTCTCTCTGTCGTGGGCTCTAGCTTTGTCCTCTTCTCAGAAGAGACATGTGAATATGTGATGCACCCAAAAATCCGAAAGTGCCCCACCTCAGGGTTCTTCCTAGAAAAATCCTCCTCAGGAGTCATACTCCCCACTGCCCTGTGTGGACTCCTGTTCTGCTGATAAACTGCAATGTAGCATGCCTCAGCCCAAATAAATAGTGGCATCCCCTGATCATGTAGCATGGTTCTCGCAGCCCCAACAATGGCCCTGTTCTTCCTCTCAGCAACCCCATTCTGTTGTGGGTTGTAAAGAACAGTCAACTCTCTCCTGATGCCCTCTCCTACACAAAAGTCCATGAATTCCTTGGAGGTATACTCACCCCCATTGTCTATCATCAGAACTCTGACTTTCTTCCCTATCTGGTTCTCCACAAGAGATTTGAACTCTTGGAACCGACTGAAGACCTGTCCTTTGGTCTTCAAGAAGAAAATTCAAGACTTCCGTGAGAAGTCATCAATGAATATAACATAGTATAAACAACCAATCAACGATGCCGAAGACATCAGGCCACATACATCAGAATGAATAAGATCAAGGATACCTGCTGCTCTACTGTCACTGCTAGGAAAAGAAGTCTTGGTGTACTTTCCCAAAGCACACCCCTTGCACAACTCCTGGTTCTCTGTACTGAAATCTGGAACTCCAATCACAATCTCCCTCAGTACCCTCAAAGCCCCATGGTGCAAATGTGCCATCCTCCTGTGCCATAGCTCACATAGATCACTGTTGCTGGTAGTATGAATCAATGCTCTCGCTGGCTGGAACATAAGCTTGTACATCTTCTCATGTCTAGTCCCAATCACTTTGGCCGAAGTGATACTAGACCCCTTGGGGAAAAGGAGCACCTGCTCATCACAGAGCAACACCTCATAGCCCCTCTCCTCAATAACAGAAACTGACACTAATTTCTTCTTCAAGCCCGAAACATATAGGACCTCTCTCAACATGGGAGGCAAAGACTCCCTCTGAAATGATACAGTCCCACAACCAACTGCCTTGACCACACGGTCATCTCCAAGCACCACCTCAACATCACCAATCTAAGTAAGATCTGTCAAGTGCTCACGAACCCCTATCATATGGCGGGAGGCACCACTGTCAATATACCACACATCTGAATGAGTGGTCCTCGTGGAAAGGCACACAACTAAGGAAAACTCCTTATCAAATTTGGCAAAAAAATCTTCCACCGTTGCTGAAGCTGTTATTTGTTTCTTCTTCTTGTTCAGACACTGACCTGCATAGTGCCCAAACTTGTGGCATGCAAAGCACTTGACTTTGCTCATGTCCTTCTTCCCTTCACCCTTCGGTTTGTTTCCTCCCTTAGAACCCTTTTTGAACTTCTTCTTGATGTTGGCAGCAAGAGCCACATTCTCCTCATCATGACCTGTAGATGAACTGCCATGTACATAACCTCTCTGGGTTTCCTCCTGAACAAAGTCATCCCAAAGATGTTCCCAATTGGAAAGCTTCTCCCTAGCCACAATGCCCTCAACAAAAACAACCCACTGTTTAGAAACTCCATTCAATGCTATCCTCACAAGCTCACTGTCAACTATGGCCTCCCCCACAACTCCAAGCTCATCTCTCTCCTGTGTCAACCTGGTAAGATATGTGACCACATTTTCAGCCTTGGTCATTTTAATGCTCTTCAGTTTTTCCCTCAAAACCATCTTCCGGTTTTCATTTGTACTCTGGTACAATTTCGTCAAAGACTCCCACATCTCATAGGCATTTGTCTTCCCTGTCAAGTGAGAAATCAAATGGTCCTTGATGGCATCAAGAATAATCTTCTTAGCCTTGATACTCTTCTTATTGTATGCTGCAAGAAGAGTAGCATCAGTAGGTACAACCACAGGATGTGTTGTGGTATTTTCAACAATGTCCCACAACTCATTTTCTTGCAACAGCAAGATCATCCTCTCTTTCCAAGCACCAAAGTTTGTTGCCCCATCAAGTTTGTCCTCAACTCTCAAACCTGTAGCCATTGACCCCTTTCTACTGAAAATGAAAAATTCAAAGTTCTGTTCGGTGAAGTGACTGTTGTCCCAATTTTCTGACTTGCTAAAATATTTCTACTTCTCTTTAACTCAGCTCTGATACCATGTAAAATTTCAGACCCCACCCAGTTTCAGTCTTGCTGATTTTTCAACCAATGTTTAATGCCCAAACCCAGTTTTATGACAGCCAATTAAACTCAGCATAAAATAAATTTTTCAGAACTGAAACATGAGGATTTTGAACATCATTTAATGCAGAAATAAAACATATCAACAGCACATAAAACTCATAAAATAACACAGTGATTTTTGGTCTAACAGCGACCTTGGAAAAACCCACAAGGGGAAAACTAGTGAGAGAGGGATTTTTATTATTTGTGAGCTTCAGAGAAATTCTTTTACAACATATTCATCTTCAGAAAAAATACACAAACTTATCTCAGCCTTCTTCTGCAAAGACTCCTTCTGAACTGTCTGGAATAAGCTCCTCGATTTCTGTCCCAGAAATCCGTTCACTGTACGGTTGTCCCAGCAATAAATGTTGTACGGACTGTCTCGAAATTTGTGCCAAAATTTATGCAAAGACTGTACGGAATAACCAACAAGAAAATACCTTGAAACTTGTGCCAACCTCCTCAAAAAACATGTCTAGAATTTCTGGACTGTACGGCCCTCAATTTCTGTGCAAGTCCGTACGGACTGTACGGATTTTCTCTCCCATAAATTCGTGCCCAGCAGGCTCCTCGATTTTTGTGCCAATAAATGCAGTGTGGTTGCCTTGGGATGTGTGCCAACACTCTCAAAATTTGTTGTTGTTGTCCTCCTCGATTTCTGTGCACATTAATGGTTGTACTGCCTCCACAAATCCGTACTGTACGGACTGTATTAACTGTTGTCTGCTGCCTTGAAGTACGTGCTATCTCTCATCCTTGAAATGCGTGCCAAAGCTCTGCCAATGGATTCTCTCTTTCTCAAGTTTGACCTCCTCTCTTGCTCTCTCAAAAATGATGAATTAACCCTAGCTAGGGTGCGCCCTCCTACCCTAGTCGACCTCATGGTGGTAGGTGAAGAGTTTCGTAATCCAACGGTTGATATTGGATTAGATGAGTGGATGAGAATGAGTGTCTCTTCACTCACCCCCTCACTTAAGTCATAAAGTCACCTTTTAATTTGCATCTCATAAATTAAATGACTAGGGTCCACATTAGGCACTTTCTCACCCCTTAGGCGCCTAGGTGATGAGAAACACTTGCCTAGGTACTTTTTAATTATTTTTAACACCCCCTACATCTGTAAAGGCCCTGTGTACCACACTCGAACACACAGTTTACTATCGCAAGTTTATCAAAAATTATGTGCGCATTACAACACCACTAGAGAAGCTCTTAAAAAGAGATGTGAAATTTATTTGGATTCCAAAGTGCCAAGAGGCATTTGATTTGTTGAAGGAGACATTGGTCACTACACCCATTCTAGTACTTCCTGATTGGATGAAATTGTTTCATGTGCACATAGATGCTTCAGCAATTGCACTTAGCACAATGTTCACGCAACAAGGAGAAGGTAATATTCATCATCCCATTTCATTTGCTACTAGAAAATAGTCCAATGTAGAATGAAACTATGCAACTACAAAAAGAGAGGGCCTTGCAATGTTGTATACGCTACAAAAGTTTAGACTGCACTGAAATACTTAGTCAACAAGCCAGTGTTGGAGGGGAGAACCTATAGATGGTTACTTTTGTTTCAAGAATTTGATTTTGAAGTGGTGGTTAAACATGGGAAACACAATTTGGGACTTGATCATTTGTCTAGGTTGGAATGAGGAGAAAGTGGAGGCAGTGTTGATGATGATCTACCTGACACGCACTTATTTCAGTTTGAGGTAATACCGGACTAGTTCAGGGAGATTGCAGGGTTCTTAACAACTGGAAAAGCACCTGAAGATTATATGGATGCACAATGACGATAGCTAGTAACTCATACAACAGATTACCAACTCATTGTAGGGCAGTGGTATAAGCTTGGTGTGGATGGGTTCCTACGTAGATGTGTCTTTGAACACAAACATGATGCACTTCTCTACGAGGCATGTGAAGGGGTCATTGGAGGACACAATGCAAGGAAAGTGTTGTGCACATAATCATGGAGTATTGTAAGAGGTGTGATGTGTCAGTGAATGGGAAAACCATCAAGACGCGATGAGCTTCCTTTGTTTCCTGTTGTAATGCTGGAACCATTTGAGAAGTGGGCTATTGACTTTGTCATGCCAATCTTGAATCTTAGCCTTCGCCAACCTCTAGTGCATCTCTATTACTATGAATTTTTTAAAGTCCCGGCAACAAAACCATGTTGTTGTCTCTATGATAGACCCAAGGTCCATAGAAGTTGTCCAATGCATGCCAATATAGTCTAGTACACTAACATATTCAACCTTTTGAAGGAAGAAGGTCTCACCTAAGGCATGTATGATATTTTCCATGTTAATAATGTGAAGAGTATTAAAGATTTAGGGGGGGTGTGTAATCCATTCATTAAACTTTAATCACATTCATTCAAGCCAACAAAGTGTACAATAGACATAGTAAAGACATCATCCATAAATACCACAATCATATAAACATGAGCATAACAATCTTCCATTGTATTCATAGAATTCAGGATTACACCTCATAATAGCATAGTGGATCAACTCTCTTAACAGAATGAACTCAAAACTCTCCAACTAACAATTGACTAACCAACTCTCAAGACTCTCTTTCATTACATAATAGTCCTCGTATATATAGGATGCGGAGATGGTTACAAAATATTCTTGAATAAACTAGAGAATCTACCAGTTGTATCGCACTTTAATACAAAAGGTTTGCACCTTTAGGAAAATGTGCAGAGGGTCGGAGACACTGGGTGTAGAGGGTTTATGAGACAACTCATTGGCCTCTACATACTTAGGCTTCTATAGTTCTAGATACTCACGGTTGTTTGGAAAAGGGGCTTCTAGAGTCAAATCAATTGCATGTTTTACTTGATAGGGCAAAGGTATGCCTATAGGTGAAGTGAAGATATCTCTATATTCTTCCACCAACTGGCTTACCTATCTCTACTACATAGAGGGGCCCCTTGAAAAGGCCTTGGCGGTCCCAGTGGTTTTCTTTGCAGTTTTTGTGGGAAAAGGGCTCACACAATAATCCAATGTTGGGATTTGCATCCTTGCAAACTTTGTGGGAGGAGCAAATTTAACTTGGCTACATGCTGGAAGAAGCAGGCCACTAACAAGAAGCTAAAATCCTCAAAGAAGAGACAAGAAATTGAGAGTCTGACCAAGGAAAAAAACTCCCAAATCAATGCAACTTGATTATAATGGATAACCCCACGAAGATGGAACAAAGTCTCAATTTGGTTAAAAGGCCTATGTTTTCTGAAGACTTCCGGTGTTGCAGCATCTCCTCGCCTGAAAGCAATGCATCTGATACTAAATATGCTACAGAATGTGCTGGTGTTTTTTTTGCAGTAAATGCGAGCAATCTGCAGCAGACTTGTTTCTGATACAGTATCAGGATCAATATTCTCTTCCTCTGTTGTCCAATTCAATGCAGTCGACCAGCAACTCAATGCGTAATAACATGGGGCAAAGTTATTGTTCACAAGTTCAGGATGCATGCCAGAATTTATCTATATTCAATTCTCCATTTGCACCTCCATTGTGAGGCTCTATTGGGGTAGCAGGTAATACAATGTATACAAAGCTCACTGACCTCTGGATGTCTAAGGAGGATTTTTGCCAAGCATTTGAATGCACACAAACTAAAGGAAATGCCTATTTCAATGGTAGCCTATATATTCCAACTTCCTAATGGCACAAAAGAAACTGCCTCCTCGAGATGTTTGCTTAGAAGAGATTGGAAATGGAATTCATCTTAACATGTTTCCTCAACCTGATGGCTCAAATTATGCATTCCTGGGTACTAAGACCGATTAAGTGTAACTAGCAACACTGTCAGAAGAGAACGCAAGTGGACTTTTTGATTTGGACAAGTCAAAACCTTTTATTGAGTTAAGTAATCAACTTTTCGGTGGTGTTGATTTTGGGTTAATGGGATTATCTCTCCATCCAGACTTTTGTGAAGAACGGTTGATTCTTTACCTTTTTTTACTGTGATAAGGCAAAGGGGTCAACTTGTTTGGGCAGATGTGCTTACAATGCTGATGCAGGGTGGGATCCTTCACAGCTAGCTGGTACTCATTCTGGACTCTAGAGCAAAGCCTTGTCAGTTTCACAGTGCAATTGCTGAATACACCATGAATAGTTCCTCAAAATCACCATCTAAGACAACAACTGCTGCTTTCAAGTAGCCCCAAGGTTTAGCTCAAGTGGTTCTGAGCCAGACGTGAAGCTATCCCTGGCAGAGGAGGTCACTGGTTTGAATGTCTTGTTCCCCCTTGGGGTTAGGCCTGGTAATCAGGGACGACGGTTTACCCCATTTACCATCCACTAAGTAGGGAAGTACTCGGAGGTTCCCGCAAATTCTTACCTCAGAAGGAAAAAAAAAACTGCTGCTTTCAAGAATGGGAGATCGAATTGGCAGTGGCAATTACTCCGGTGCAAATTTGGCATACAATTGTTCTTTCAAATCTCTACTTCCTTGCACTTATAATGCTGACAAAAAAACTTCTACTTCGAAACAGATATTGTCCTTTGGAAAGAGTAACAGGAAAAATATTTGTCTGCTAACAGCCAATGGAATTTATTGAGTGACTCATGATGTCAGAGGACCTAACACAAATGACATCTTGGATACAGCAGAGGCGACGTGCGGAAGCTGTTTGTCAGCTGAATTATTCAGTATAGCCCCTTTGAGATTCGTGATCAAGGGGTCCTTCTTCTGTAGTATTTTTTACAGAAGCTGTATTGCACTATGTTTATTGTTCGCCCTTTAGGGTTCTCGTTGCAAGATTGGCTGCAGCTCAGTCTGCATGCTTCATCTAGTAGGTGTTTGAAGCACAGTCGAAGAACAAGATTGCCACATAGACACAGAACGAATTGACTCTTCAAGTAGACAGCCATGTTGATCCTCTGTAAACTCTAGATATTAGTGTAATTAATAGAATATTCCCATCATTTATATAGAGAGAATAGAACAGGGGAAATCTGACTATTCATCCTCTATTTTTGGGTCTAATTTGGGTGACTGCATTCCTCTGTTTTATTTGGCATTTCTCTGTTCTATGTATTTCTGTTCCTGTAACAGCAACCGAGTTGCTAGCATCTGGTTGTTGTTCGTCTGCTCCCCTTGGGAGGAGGAACAGAGGAAATCTGACTATTCATCCTCTATTTTTGGGTCTAATTTGGGTGACTGCATTCCTCTGTTGTATTTGGCATTTCTCTGTTCTATGTATTTCTGTTCCTGTAACAGCAACCGAGTTTCTAGCAGCTGGCTGTTGTTCCTCTGTTCCCCCTGGGAGGAGGGATAAAAAACATACTGAAAATTCTATCTAGCGTGTTTGGCAGGTAATGACTCCGAATGAGGATGGTTACTCTTCACTTGTTATGGCCAAATAAATATGCTCTAAAGATTTTCTCAATGGAAATGTAAAATTAATTAATTTTAGATTTCTTAGTCATTCAGATGTTCAGCTATCCCATTTCCTTGGTGATAAGTTAGATGTGCGAGGTAGATCTCATGCACTTACCCTAGAACTACTGCAACCATACATACCGTAACTTCAATAGGGACTTTAGTGTCAATGCGATGTTGATAATAAAGATCAATGCAATCCACATCCAGTCTCTTTAAGCTTGCTTCGCAGGCAGCACGAACATATCCAGGATCTCCTCTAATATCTGGTTTTCCATCTGCAAAACTGACTCCAAACTTTGTGGCTAACTGGACTTTCTCTCTATTTCCTTTAATGGCCTGCATCCAACAGACAGTAGGTGAGAATTCTATCAACTTGGCTAAACTATAGGTAATAGCAATTACAAGGAAAAGTAAAATCCCCATGCACGCAGTCTCACCTTCCCAACGAGGACTTCGTTGGTGAAAGGGCCGTAAACGTCCGAAGTGTCAAGGAAAGTGATTCCTTTGGAGATGATGGCATGGCGGATGAGGGGTATCATCTCTTCCTCGGGCGGAGGAGTGCCATAGCTACCCGAAGACATCCCCATGCACCCCAAACCCTGTGCTGACACTTGAAATCCTTGAGAGCCCAAATGCAATCTGCCCACTGATGGTATTTTCGCCATTGCTCTGCTCTCTGAACAGCACTCAATGAATCAATCAGGTAATATAGTACTATTTCTTCTCGTTCGTCCTGAGCCTGTCGATGTAAATCGAGGCACTCGACTTCATCTCCCCATACATATTCATATATATGCCCTGCTACTTCAATGCCGTGAGAATTTGTCATTCGTAACGAGTCTCCGCTGACCACGCAAACCATTCGACAGTGATTTTTTAAATGGAACACGGGAAACCTTCGGTTCCTATTTTATTACCTCTAGAAGTAACCCACTCTCGGGAGTCGGATCTTCCTTAGTCAATGCTCACTCCTCACGTATATCTCCTTCGTCATCGTTTACTCTTACTAATATATTTATATATACATGTAGAACACTTGGTCTAGGTCTACTTTCATTGCAATAAATATATACATAGTTGTAGAATACTTTGGCTACTTTCATTGCAATAAATATATACATATAAGTAGCTGTAGAAAACTTGGCCATTCTCAATGTAATATAATAACAAGAGTTGTAATATAATAACAAGAGTTGTATGGTAGCTTAGTTCCTGCCTCTTGCATGTTTAGAAAGAAATGTTTAGAGATTGGTTTAGAAATTGATAATTATTATTATTTAAAATTATAACAAGTCTAAAATAATCACCATTATTTAAATAATTTAGTAGACAAGATTTTGTTAGATATGGAGGTGTACTAATTCCATTAATTTAATCAGATTATACAAAAAATATCACTCAAATATATTAATTTAATAAAATATCACAAAAAAAACCAAAACATAAAAGAAATATTTCAAAAACTGGAAATATTTCATTGTATATTAAAAACGTATACAAATTGGGAAATCTTCAATTCTTTGAAAACATTCAATATAAAACAAGGCTATTAACTTCTAAAGAAGTATGCCTTGTTGCACTTATTTATTATTACACTAATATATATTATTAGATTTAACATAGATATACATTAGTTTAACTTGTAATATTATATATAAATAGTTACAATTAAGTTATTTTTAATATATTTAACTTCTAATAATATTAATTACATATATATTATATTACATTATAATATTAAGTTATTTTTAATATATTTAACTTCTAATAATATTAATTACATATATATTATATTACATTATAATATTAGAATCAAAAATATTAACTTAAAATTTTGAAATATATTTTATTATTATACTCTTTTTTATATATATATAAACTTAAACTTATAATATAATTTAACTTATATATATTAATTACAATTAAATTATTTGTGATATATTTAGTTTCTAACAATAATAATTATATATATAATAATATTTATTATATATAATAGTTATTTATAACATAATTTATAATACATTTTCTAACTATTAATTATATCTTAATTAAATTTTACTAAATATTTGTAATACTACCCTACTATATTTTAATAAATAAATTATATTAAAATCTCATTTTCAAACATTCCAGTGGAGTCATGATTGTACTTATTTGAAATTTGAATGGACAAGAATTATCCTCGAGAGCACAATCTCTTTATTCACGATGGAACATCCCGCTCCGATTATGGCTCACACGTTTCTCTTATGAAGTTGAAAGTACAATCTCTTTATTCACGATGGAACATCCCGCTCAGATTATGGCTCACACGTTTCTTTTATGAAGTTGAAAGTATGATAGTTTTACGGAGCGAAGGTATGGTGTAGTCGACTATTCTCCACATATGTTCTTTGGCTCGCTGGGTACTTTCCAGTCTACATATTATATAGATAAGTACTATTATCCTTTAATATTTATGCACCCAACATTTTTGTTAAATAACATTTGGTAAATTTATTAATTGTGTAATTAATTATGTATATGAAATAACGTGAAGTCTACAATAAGACATCAAAGATATTAACCAATTAAATTTCAGAAATTAATACAAAGTCAAAAAGCAACTCATTATTATAGCTTTTTACAAAAGAATTTGGAAAAAGTAAACATGTCATATACATCAATTTATAAATAGTTGTAAAAAAACTTGACTATTCTCAATATAATATAATAAAAGGAGTTTGAAAAAAGCAAACATGTCATAATAAAGTTAGAGGTTTGAATTCAATTAAGGAAAATGTTTCTTTTCAAGCATTCAAATTACACCAATTAACATAGTCCCTTATTCTTATTAGTAATATATTTATATATGTATATTTTTTCTGCCATTACTTATAATAATATATTATTTCTCCTTTGTCATTACATACTCGTAATATATATATATATATATACTAACTATTCATTATCCTTCATCAATGCTTATACCTACTTTGATTTCCTATGTGCATTGGTTATAATAATATACTATTCCTTATCTTTTGCTTACCTTGACTACATCATTCTTTGCATTTACTTTGATTCGTTATTTGTATATAAAGTTTTCTTAATAAATCACCACCACTTATGTAATAATATTAATAATAAAAATATATTTTTAAGATTATGATTACAATTTTACTAGACACTAAATTGATGTATGAGATTTTTTTTTATAAAACGTGACAATAATCGGTTTATGGGGGTATACATATCCTACCTCCCTCTGGATTTAAACATGCAACATCTAAGGAGGAAACACATGTGCTTAATCATTATGTCCACTCAAAGTGTAAATACATATAGTGTGGTATTTTAATCGTTTAAACTCGATCGAAGGATTCATCTTTAATGCAAACATTATCCAACCCTAGATGGTGTGTATGAAGTCGTTGAAACCGTGATGGAAGGGGTGGTTTACAAAATGCTTATTTATCATGGTTCTAAGTAGTCTATACAAATTATTTCATGGTTTTACTGATTCCAAGTAGGTCTTACATGCCAATGATTGTGTTTCTAAGGGGTGGATAATGTTGGGGAGCACTATCCACCCCTCATAAATGCTATTATTGGTGTGTGTGAACTACTCAAAACCATGATGGGCATGGGTGGAATAGTGAAATGGATCATAAAGAATGTTTTCCCAGCATGGTTCGAGATAGTTAGAACAAACCATTTCACAGTTCCAACCATTTGTAGCAAGAGTACATGCCAATGATGATGTTTTTGAGGGGTCACTAATGCTCGTCGTCGTCATGGTGGAGATTATTATCCACCCTTCATAAATTTCATTAATGGCATGTATGCACTACCCAGAGCCTTAATGGGTTGGGGGGGGAGACCGTGAAATGGATTGTATCAATTGCTTGTCCATTATGGTCCCAAGTAGCTCATACAAACCATTTCAAAGTTACATCGATTCTAGGCAAGATATACATGCCAATTACGACATTTCTTAGGGGTGGATAATATGCATCATGGATATGGTTATCGATGGTTTTCATGTCCTTTGCAATTGTGCATGAGAAGTGTGGGTGTGGGATCCATTACATGTTGAAGGGTGAGGACAGTGAATTAATATGACTTTACAATTTAAATAAGAGTGAAATTATAAATGATCATATCCAATAATGGATGTTTGCACTCGAACAAATCTAAGAAAGAATAAAATGTGTAGCTAGGTAACAATCTCCAGTGAAATATATAGATATGTAGGCACCAAAGTATGCAAAGGACTTGGAGAAGATATGGGCGTAGGATGATCCATTTTCCAATGGGAAAGTCAAAATTTCCTAATGTATCCACATTACAGATACAATTAAACTAAAATGACTATTTCTTGTTAATATTATGGCTTATATTTCCTTCTTAGTTAAGAAACAAAAAAATAAATAAACAAGACAATCACACAAAATATTCATCACATAATACAACACGATTTTTAATGGAGAACCCTCATGGGGAAGAAACCACATATCAATTTCAATATATGAATCAGTCGACAAATGCTTAGCATTGCAAATATGTACAACCACTAAGACTTCCCATCCACAAGGTTGTGTTTACAATGCCTAACAACTCTAGTAATTCGAAGTCAAAATACTTCTTTCCCTTAAAAAAAACCTTTCTCCTTCCTTGACTACTCCTTCAACGGAGCCCCCTCAATTAACTTCCCAATGAACATTCAATTACTTAATCCTCTAAATAGTTAACCTAACTTAATTCTACAGTTTGTCTTCTTATGGGTCGTCTCCAAGGGTTGGTTATCAATTGTTCATTTTCTTGCACCCTTTAGTTACATAATTGTTCGAATTATATTGGTAATTAATGCAAACTGTCTAGATGGAAAGATCTTGATCCTTGAATGCCACATTAACAATCCTCCCACAAATACATGTCCATATCGATATTATTGTATTGCCAAGGTCTTCCACAAATGCTTCAATCAACCTCAATTTGACCAATGTGTCACTCCTATCATCAACATACACATACTAGTTGATTCCACTCTAATCAACAAAAACTACTCAAGTATCTTCATTGTCAAACTTCATTTGTAAGTTATCCTTAATTTACTCAGCGTAATTGACTTCCTTGGTTGACTCTACCTAATTGGTTCTTTTTCCTTTGATAAAATTTTAGAGCGTGCCTCCAATTTTGGGGAATTTTTGGTCCCTCAAAAACATATGAATTTTGAAGAAGATGGGGAAAACTAGCCATCCACCTCCATGGATACCATTTGGATTTTGGAGTAACTTAGCCTTTTAGACAAATTTTTAGGAACTATCGTCGACCTCTATGAGTCTCTTGAAGCTTCCTCTACAACGCCATGTCTTCTTCCAACTCAATCTGCACATATGGCACCAAGTCTTCAACCTATGGTAATGTTGGTAACTCTTCCTCTACTTTGTTGAGCATGAAAGGTTAAAAAAGATTCAAATTCTCTACATTAACAACGAAATAGATACACATATATGGTTGCAACTTCAGTCAAAAAGCAATCTCCCCCACCTAGTGCATATTGTTAAATGAAACACTCCTAATGGGTTTTATCTTCCTCCCTAGGCCTTGTATCCTCTTCTTATTGAGATGTAACCACACCATATCTCCCACCTAAAACTAATGAGATACTATGTGTCA
>ML814545.1:24419-47021 GCA_009831015.1 Picea engelmannii | reverse complement strand
TATACTATTGTTCATTGCTCATTGGATATAGTTGAATGGTTTAAGTATAAGTTGAAAAAGGTTTTAAATTGTACTTGATATTGATTCACCCCCCTCTCAGTATCAACAAACCTCACATAACTCCTCACGGTTTGAGAGTTATGGCCTTACGGATTTGGAGGACCCTCATATGTTGGTTGGAAGCCCCAAAAGGTCAAAGAAGTCAAAGTGTTTGCAAAGAAGAAATTATTTAAATAATAAAGTGAAGTGACAAATTCAAAAAGAATTATTTAAATAATAAAGTGAAGTGAGAAAGTCAAAGATGATTATTTAAATAATAAAGTGAAGTGACAAAGTCAAAGATGATTATTTAAATAATAAAGTGAAGTAACAAAGTCAAAGAAGATTATTTAAATAATAAAGTGAAGTGACAAAGTCAAGGAGGATTATTTAAATAATAAAGTAAATGGAAAACTTTATAATTATGGAAAGTGGTTAGAAGTAAGTTAGCCCAATAAGGAAATTGGGTTAAGATGGTTAAAAGGTAACCCCTTGAGGAAGCTACATGAAAGTATAAATAAGAGACAAAGCTCTCTCATTTTAATTACACTTGAGCATATTGAATATCTATAGGTGAATGAGGTAACCAAAGGATAGATAAGACAAATTTTAGAGGGAAGGTGAAGTAAAGAAGGCCAAAATTCAAGGGAGGATAAATTCTTTTGATGATGCTTTCTAAGGTATGTTATTTATAGGTCATCTCACCATTTTCGCAATAACTTTTTTTCTAGAATGATTCAGACCGTGAAATTGGGAGGCCATTGAAGAAACATATCGAAGTAGTGGTGGTACAAATTTCAACTTGTGGGTCATTGTATTTTTGGAGTTACACTCCGTGGAAAATAGGGTTTGTGGCTAGTCCTGAAACTAGTCTAAAACAAGTGTTTCGGGTAAAAATGTCATAACTTCTTCATAACATATCCAAATTCAGTAAGACCAAATGTTTTGGTTAGAGTAAAACATTTAGTATTTTGTGTAAAATTTTCAGATCCATACAACAAATATTCTGTGCGGGGCACACTCTACAATTTCACTCTCTAAAATAAGCCAGAATTCAACAAGGTATGCCATTTTTGCTATAACTCCTTTTCTGAGAGGTTCCAAGTAGTGACACCTGGATGAATTGCATAAAACACACTGAAGAACATTGTGTACTATTTTCAAATCTTTATTCATTACAGGTACATAGTTATGATTATTTCAAGTTAGGGTTGTTGACTAATCCAAAACTAGTCATGTGAGACTAAAGTAAAGTTTGATGAAAATTCTAGTCTCTTGTTGTTAAAGTAAAGGAAGGTTTGCAAGTTGAGGTATAGGTTGATGCACTTGTTTATGGTACATGTTGATTACAGGTTGAGGTACAAGTTGATGCATGGTTGATACATGGTTTAGGTTATTGGTACAGGTTGTTTGGTGTAGGTTTACAACAATATATATCTCACAATGATAGTATGACAATGGTTCCATCATTCTACGTATACGTTAGGGTAGTTGGACAGGGCAAGGAGAGGTGATTTTATACACCTTCTGGTTGTAGCCGAAGAACATAGGGGGTTGTAGCCTCCTTCTGATTGTAGCTAGATAATCGGGGAGTTGGAGTTTTCCTCAGGTTGTAGCCTGAGAAACTAGGGGGTTGGAGCCTCCTTCCAGTTGCAGCTGGAAAAAAAAGGAAGTTGGTGCTTCCAATGAATGTAATTCTTCAAGACATATAAGAAAAAACATTATGTGGTTTTCTCCCGCTTTGGGTTTCCACGTAAAAACACTGGTGTATTGTGTATGTGTATGATTGTTCATTTGTTCTTGTTTATTTACTCTTTAAATATTGGATGATAATGCTACATTGATATAACACTTGCATTATATGGTTAAAAAGGATTAGATTGCTCTATTACTTATTCACCCCCCCTCTCAGTAATCCAACCATTGGCATCAGAGCAGGTTCCTTCAGAAATCAGTTTAAACACTAAAAGGTAGATCATGGAGAGCAACAACATGTATAAAAATGGAATACCACAATTTGATGGATAGAAGTATGCATTTTGGAGCATAAGGATGAAGACATATATACATGCATAGGGATTTGAAATTTGGCAATAAATTTTATATGGATACACAACACCAACAGTTCCGTCGACAAATGACAAAGCATTGAAACTCGGTCAAAATAATTCCAAAGCCACAAATGCACTTCTGAATGGTCTTGGAGAATCGATATTCACCAAAGTTGCACATTGTAAATCTGCTAAAGAGATTTGGGACAAACTTCGAAATATTTATGAAGGGGATTCAAAAGTCAAAGCAACAAAGCTTCAAACTTACAGAGGTCAGTTCGAACAACTAAAGATGAAGGAAGATGAGAATATTGCAGCTTACTTTTTACAAGTCGATGAAACAGTAAATGCAATCTTGGGATTGGGAGAAGAACTCAAAGAATCTGTAATTGTTCAAAAGGTACTAAGATCTCCTCCTATGATATTTGACCCTAAGATAACAAAACTAGAAGAAAGAGCAGATCTAAACTCAATAAGCATGGGCGAACTACATGGAATCTTCACAACATATGAAATGATAACTGAATAGAAAAATCCAGATATAAAAGAAGCAGCCTTCAAAGCATCCAAAAGGTCAAAGCAAAAGGGAAAGAAAAAAGAAAAAGAACATAGCGGTAGTAATGAGGTCTCGGAAGATGATGAAGAAGCGGCCAACTTTGTCATAATATTGAACAAGGGAACCAACGACAGGTATAGAGGTGACAAGACCAATAGAAATTGTTTATACTGATATAGTTGGACCAACTACAACAAAGGGTTTAAAAGGTGAGAAATACTTTATGTTATTAGTTGATGATTATACAAGAATGACTACAAATTGCTTTCTTAGGAATAAGTCAGAAGCCTTTGAAAACTTCAAGGTCTACAAGGAAATGGTTGAAAATGAAATGGATTAAAAAATCAAATGCTTAAGATCTGATGATGGAGGAGAGTTCGCTTTAAAGGTATTCATGGACTACTACAACAGACATGGAATAAAAAGGAAATTCTCTGTTGCTAGGACACCTCAACATAATGGAGTTGTTGAAAGAAAGAACAAGACAGTACAAGAAATGGCTTGAACAATGCTAATGGATTCCAAATTGACAGATATATTTTGGACACAGGCAGTGCATACAATAGTTCACATTCAAAACAAATTAATGCTCAGAAACAACACTGACAAAACTCCCTACGAGCTATGGAAAGGAAGACCAACAAATGTGAAGCACTTCAGAGTTTTTGGAAGCAAATGCTACATCAAAAGATAAGATGGCAGAATGTGAAAGTTTGACTCTTGTGTGGAAAAAAGAGTACTTGTTGGTTACTCAAGTACAAGGAAATCATACAAGTGTTACAACTTGAGATTGAAAAAAGTTGTGTAAAGCATCAACATAACAATTGATGAAACAGGTAGACAAGAATTAAAGGAAGAAGACAATGAATCAATGGAACAACTTTACGAAGAAGAAGCAGAAGATGAAAAAGAAGTAGAAGGGGAAGATGAAGAGGATCTAACAAAAGAAGAAGAGAAAGTTCAGCAAGTGCCTCCAAAGAAATCTAGCAGACGAGTACAGAAGAATCATTCTTCAGATCATATTATCGGAAACAAAGATGTAGGAGTTGAGACTAGAAGAAGAATCCATTCACCAGAACAAACTCACCTAGCACTCTCATCTACGATTGAACCAACCTGTTTTGAAGAGGCCAGTGTTGGCAGCCAAATATTCATGTCGATTTTATCATTGTAAAATATTGCCCTGATGGGATAACAAATTTTGTAGCTGCCTCATTTGTTTGCAAAGATTTCTATCATATATTTTTTTGAAAGATTAGTTTGATTAGCTGTGTGTATGAGTTCATTTATTCGTTTCTCTTGTTCAATTTCATGACTGTAAGCATGAAATTAGAACAAGCTCTGGTTTGGGCGCATCATACAGTTTGTGGACTTTCCTTTTATAATTTGAATAACACCTAAAGGAATCTAATAATTTCAAGAACCTTAAAAGCTTGTGAACCTGTCGTATTATGGGTTACTTCCTTACCATTAGCACATGAGTTGTCCCCCTTGGGGTTATGCCTTAGTCATTTTATTCTTTGAATGTTTTGATTGAAACATTACCATATCTACGATCATGGATCAAACAATAACTTTGGTATAATTTCAAATATGAATGTTATCCTTTGTAGTCATATCACAGTCTCATCGTGCTGGTACAGGATTGACATTCATGCCTTCAAACAATTACTCCTTCGTCCTACTAGCACAAGCCTTCATTCATTGCCTCAGGACGTAAGTTTTCGTTTTTGGGTTTGGCAGTCATTTGACAAGGTGGTTTTCATTGTTACACGTCCTCTGGTTTTGCATCCACTAAATAGTCCAAGTGGTCGCTATGGTGGTTATTATCACATTTAATTTGGGGTGGGAATTTTCCTAAGAAATGACCCCCTTTGGCGAAAAAATGACAAGAAATGGGTAAAAAACCCACTTATCCAAAGTTTGTGTGTGCAGGCGCGTCACGATAAGTGGTTCATAGATCTGGGCGGCTAAGATCAGCGTGCCCAGATCTACGGCGTAGGGGCCATATCAAACCCCCCCTGCCCTCCCCCCGACATTCTGCCTTTAAGGAAGGGGGGTATGAGTTGGTGGTTTTAAAAGGCGGGGCCCCCACTAACGTGTCACCCTCTCTTTAACTCAGATCCCCCCGCCTAAAACTGTTTACCGTCGCCTACCCCCTCCGAGTAGACAGCTTACCACCATCGTTTACCGTCATCACTCTCGTTGACATCTATCTTCCACTCTGCCTCTCTCCTCTGCCTGTCGCATCATCGCCCCATCACACCTTAGTGCCCATGAGCGCTGTCGCCCACATTTTCCTAAGTATTTTTCCCTTGCTACGACTGTCTACGTGGCCGCCCCTCGTCTCACCTCCGTGTCATACCTCTTTTTCACTTCACCCCTCCCTCTTATCTTCCGACACATGTCCATCCTCCTTTATGTCACCTCTGTTGTAATGTTGCGTCCCCCATAACCAATTACGTACCACCATGTTATCTTCCCAGCCTCCGTCTCTCCCCCTTCTGGTCCCTCCGCAAAGGTCCAACACAGTGAAAACGATAAATAAGAGGTCACCACATCTTCCAAGCGCATGCGTTGACCCCATTCACTCAGATCCCAATGAAGCAGTTAATGTAAATACAGAAGGTGGGTGAGACATCATCTCCTTCCTTTAATAGAAGGCCAGAAAGGGACAAATTGCGGAGGAAGATTGTCAGTCCAGTCCGACCGAGATTGCATCCGAAAGAATACTACATGGGAAGTATGACCAACCTCTGCATGTGCAGCCTGACAGAGAAACTCATCAACGCAAAGCCTTAAACTCATGACATGATCACGCCTTCAGCATGGGAGCCGGTTCTAGATATATGTAAGCATTTTTTTCCATTTTGTTAATCTTGATGGTAGAGATATGCTCCCGATTGTAATGTTCCGATGAGGCCTCTGGTTCTCTAGTTATGAACTGATACTTGAGACTTCTTGTTTAATGACAACGAGATTCTTCTTTTATTTCTTTGCTTTTGAATCTGAAAGATCGGGCATGGATGATCCAGTCGGGTGTTGTGACTATAGTATAGTGTAGGTTTAACTATATCTGTTGTTGCAACATTTTCAGTTTCTTGAATTTTTCAGATCCAAGAGGATCTTGTATCTGAGACTTTTCCTCCAAAGGTTGCTGGAAGGTCAAATGTCCAGAGCATACCTTCATACCTTTATCATATTTCTTCTACCTACTCACCACTATACAAACTTACTGGCTTAAGTTAGATCAAGACCTCTCTTATTTATGATTCTCCAACCTAGTTTTCCGAGTTAAAGCGATATAATCCTGAGATTGCATCCATTAGACCACCCTTAAATTCACTTACTGTGACATACAAACTGATGGGCCTTGGGCTTACCTCTACTGCAATCCAAAGGTGACTTCCAACTCCAACAATGGCTTTCTCACAAAGCCTTAGGTATTAGGTCTTCTCTGAAAATGTAGAGCTTACCCTCTATTTCGCGTGGTTTCGAACACTTTCCATCCTTTGCTACTACTGTTGGTTTTATGTGATCAAATCGATGGCGCCTGTGGTGAGGATGGAGCCGAATGGCTCACAAGATCTCCTCTCGCATGACGACGTCGTGGACGACCTTGTGGTTTATGGTTGGGATGGGTTCATAAAACGTTTCGAGGATTTTAACCTCAAAGTTGCTCAAGCCTTCGCCCAAAATTTCGATGGCGCTAAGGCTAAGATAGGATATCTACAGTTGGAAGTGACCGAGGGTTCGATTGCAGAGGCCACTGGATTGCCCCAAGAAGGAGCTCGTTGGTTTAATAAACTCAAGTTCGAAGCCATCCCTTGGCACCTACTGATGGCTTCCAAGAAATCGTGTTACAGTGTGAAGGTACACCAATTGTTTTATTTAAACCATGATGGCATGGTTTGTTGTTGATACTTAAGTAGTTTTCCACCTATGAGGGTAAATATAGACTAGTTTTCCTGTATCATGTCCGTTTATTGATGGTATTTTTAGTTTTTGGTTTAAATATGCCATTCTACCTACTTACGAGCCTACAAAAAATGACTAGATTTTACCAAAGGCAAAACCTAAATACATAGTCTAGTTTGTTCCATCACAGCCTAATTCGAATTCTAGTTATTTCACAATTATCTAAAGTTGGGGATAGTTGGCAAGATTTCATGTATAGAAATGGGTTCTCCCTACCTGAAACCGTGATAGACCTGCCTTTGCATTTTAATGAACCCTCCATTCCGTGTCAATCAAACCCCTCTCTGGAAAACCTACATGTTGAATTGCAGGAAATCCCTATGTCTATGACTAAAACCCCTATTGTTTTCCATAAGTCATCCAAAGGCAAGAAACTGAGATGCGGTTTTATTCCCAGGAAATATTTAGAAGAGGTTTTGGATGATCTGAAGGATAAAATCCTTGTTGTTCCTGATCCTGAGCCAATTCATGTTGATTTAAATGAACTTAAATCAAGAAACAGGGTAGGCGAAAGATACAGAGAAGTCCAGACATCAATTTTAAAAATTAAAGACATGGTCGACTCATATCCAGAACACTAAGAAATCGACATCATGATCATGAAAAACCTATCCCTGTTATTGAGGTTGATGACATGATTTCTGAGGATGATATCGATGATCGGATTCCTGAGGAAAATATCGATGATGATACACCACAGTGCGATTTCGTATCGAATCTGCCTCCTTTCTTAAAGAAGCAACAAGGTTTTTCAGGCATTCAACATGATCTAAAATGAATCATGGAACATGATAAATTACCCACTACACAACATACTCGGCCTTTACCAAGCATGGAACCGGTGCATTGCGAGAATTGTTTCGATTGGATCAAAACGTATTATCAGGATGTTACTTACCTACAGGCACATTTGAACCAAGTGGTCACTCAGAATTTAGTGCTTGAGAGGGAGAATGATGAGCTCAGAGCTTGCGTTCGATCGAATGCACACAGAGCCAACAAATGTATTAAGCGATCTGGGACTGTGGTCATTAAAAATTCGACCAATTTCAATACTATTATAAAATCAGACCTGTCTGATGCTTCTCTTTCGAATTTCTGAATTGGTAAATAGTTTGTTTGTATTTCACGATTTGATTATGTTTGGATAAATAATAGGTAGATTCATTTTGATTTATTTTTATTTTAGACTAGCTACAAAATCGAAAGATTATGTAGCTTAACTTTTGAAATTATTTGTTTTGATTATTATCTAATTTTGATTTCATTTTTATTGTTTCAGGTGAACAACAGATTGATGTGCTATGATTAAGGAAAGGGTTTCATGGGTTGAGCGTTTAGTGGACTAGTAATTTCCTATTTTGAAAAACAATGTTATTAATGTAAATATTTTTGATTAAAAGACTTTTTGTTATTTTATTTTAGTAAAAAAAACTTATTTTAAGAGATCTGCCTCTATCTTGCATGATAGGAGGTAACAGATCAGAAACATGTTTAAATAGTAATGTTTCCTAGTGATATGGGCAATTCTTCCTAGACCATATGATGAACATATATTTTTTTTAAACTATATGAGAAAGTAGTTGATTCTTTGGCTTTCGTCCTATGTAGACTGTGCAATGTTTTTCATTGTCTTCTCATGTAATTTCTAGGTGTGAAATGTTATATGTATCAAACTAGATTTAGTCTGTTCTCCACATAATATTTTATATCATGTTTTTCTTTATGTCGTTCATTATCTTTTGGTTTAGTTGAGATCTATGATTGATCATCTATTTAAGTATTTTGAGTTTACCTCTGATGCTAGATAGCTGGTAACACCATTACTGAGAATTGGAATTTCTTTCATTCTCAGTTATTGGACATTTCAAGGTCACATGATATATATAATTATTTGTCTTTCTGTCATTATAAACTTGTTCCATAATATAAAAGACTTCTTTGAGTTTCTCCAGGAAGTATTATGCTTGCCCATGTCATAGGTTTACACTTGACCCAGGTTAGAGGAGATCATACAAATACAGAGAGATGAATTTAGCTTAGTATTGCTCATCAACAAGAGGTTGGTCAATTTATTGTTTATTTAATTTGTTGATTTGTGAATGAATAGTGATGGCATCATTTCAAAGTTAATTTTCTTTGTCCATTTTAGATATATCATTTACAATCCTGTTCATTCATTGTTTATTAGTTTTAGTAATTGGAGTACTAGAATAATTTTGGTTTATTTTTTCTTGTTTAAATCCATTATCTCAAGACAATTATTTTCACAAGGCTTTGCTTAAACCTTGTAAATTGTATATAACCATTGTACATGAACACTTTTAGTTAAGAATTTGTAATTAAAGTGTTGATTGTTAGAGTTGTATCATTATTTAATCCACATCTTTTAGTTGGTTTAAGATATTAGTTGGCTAAAGGAGCCATAAAACCCGTCAAGGTAGATTATACTAAACGACTTGGGTTAAATAGACAACCCCGGTCCAGATCTTCCATTCTTGTTGATGGTGTGTCATAAACGCCCGTCAACACATGGCGCTAGAAGGAGGGCCTGAAATTCATTGATGACACGTGGAGGTCGTAAGACTCCCCCAAACAATCGTTCTCTTGTCGTGATGCGTAGTCGCTTAGACACTAACGTTACACTTGATCCAGCTACTACCTCAAACACTACTCTTGATATTCCCTTCGAACCAATGACACCAGTTCCTCAAGGGATTGACGTTCAAGAAATTGTTTGTCAGTCGATTATAAGAACTCAAAGTGCTTTGTCCCAAATCAAATAGCCTGGTAGACGGCTTAATCAACCCCTTTATTTCACCAATCTTCAAGAACAAATTCAAGATACTGGTCTACCTGAAAACCCATTAGGCGATAATATCACCGATCCTTCTGAAGTAGTTATCCTTGGTGCTGGGGGATCTGGTATCCCTCCATCCCCACCTGGTTCTTCTCCACCCTCTTCATGAGAGGAATCCTTGGACGAAGGCAATTATTTATCTGAACAATATCAACCTTCAACTCCACCAAATCCCATGGAAAACCAAAATAATTCCGCTAGACCTTGGCTCGATCAAGATGTCGTGGTAGTGCCTGGACCCCAACACCCACTGCCCAAACATCCGGAGAAGTGGTTACCCAAATTTGATCCAGATTCCAAGCAATCAGCTGAGGATCACATCAAGAAATTTATGTTAGTTGTTAGACACCGGAGTGTCGAAAACGAGGATGTTGTGTGCAGAATATTCCCTTACACTTTTGAGGGGAATGCCTCAACTTGGTATTTTGCGCAACAACCTCAAACCATCGTCTCTTGGGACAAGTCTGAAACTTGTTTTCTAGAAAATATCGGAGATGATATGTTGGTTACTCTCCTCTGTTCTACTTTGAGCTTCTTATTGACCTAGGGTTCATGTCTTTCAGGTTTCCAACAAAGCCTCTAAAACTATTGGCCCTCCTGGTAAACCAGTAGGCAACACAACACACAAAATGTGTTGCGCAGTCTCACCCGAGATAGCTTTAATGGGTGGTTGTAAGAATCATGTGTGTACAACCCAAGATTGAGTATGAGATATGAGGTCTGTATTCAAATCCATTTACTATAACTTGTGATTGTAACCTACTGTTATTCGCGACTGTGCATTACCTTCAACAACTTATTTCCTTAATAACGTAACCATATTTCATAGCAATATGATAACCCATTCATTCATTAAGCACAATATTTAACTACTGAAAATAGGATAAAGATATGCATGCATTCATCATATTACATAGATATTATCGTGGTTCACCCCCTCCTGGGTTACGTCCACAAATATTTGGCTCTCGGCTCTTTTATTATGGTAGTTCTGCATCTACAGTGTTGTGCGCTTACAATTCTCCTCGGATGGGTAAGATCTATACGAGGCGAACTAGACCGCACTAGGCTTCTCAGCCTGCGATCTAATCCTCAATATCTATCTTCTCTCTTCTCCTCTAGCTCAACATATTACAAAATAGTTCATACCAAAACATTACATATCGCATCAACTCATACATATCTATGATAATGCAAAGCCAACTACTAACTAAATCGGAACAACTACAAAATCCCTCAAAAATACAGAACTCGTCCACAATACCTCAGTATCGGTATTTATACATCTTTGGCTCTTTAGCCATTACAATTGGTTACCAAAACCCTAACCCTACCGACGTTAGGTATTCCTCCCATGTGTGCGTGTTGTTCCTCCATCCAGCTGTCGCTTTCCTTGTGCATTCTTTCTTGCATGCACGCATGATGTGTTTCCTTCCAGCTGTCGCTTTCCTTGTGCACGCTTTCTCGCATGCGTGCATGATGCAATTCCTTCTAGCTATTGCTTTACTTTTTTCACACTTTCTTTCCCCATGATCATCCTTCTTTCCACTTAGGCCTGCTGCCAACATTCCCCCAACACTAACACGTGGCTCGTCCCGAGCCACCTAATCCTTTTGAACTTCCTCGATCTCCTTGGTGATCGTCTAGAACTTTTCCTTGAGATCTACTACTTGTGTCAGCACCTGCACGGTCTTATCCTTTATTGTGTCCACTACATGGAATGCCACTTTGTTGCTGATCAATCCTGCATATTCTGCCTGGTTTTGTGCTATCTGTGTCTTAGCTTCCTTTGCCTGTGCCAGTACTTCTTCTACCTGCTCCTGTAATGGCTCCATTTGAGCCTAACGCTCCTGTTTCTGCATTTGCACAGTGATGAGTTCTACCTGCATATTCTTCATCTCCTGTGTCCCTTTGACTCATTCTGGGATTGGTATTGTCTTATGCTTCTGCTTGAGCTCTTGGATCCTTGCATTGATCCTTTCCTCTTCCTTGTCCCACCGCTGCACCTGCGGATCCTCCTCCAACCTGGTCCAAAGTTGTGTTGCTTTATCAAACAAGTCAGTTGCGGTGCTAACCTGCTGCTCTATCTCCTGCAGCGACGTTGTTGCTTCCTATTTCCTTTGCTCCTTGACTGCTGGTGGAGTGGTTGGTATGAATTGTTCTTAGAGATTCTCAATCTCCTTTTGGTATTGCTCGATTGATTGCACAATCTGATCAATCTTTTCCGCTACTGCAAGTTCATTCCCCTGCATGGTGTTTGGAAGCTTCTCAAAAATTCCTCCTACTCTTCGTTCTAGTTCGTTCCTGCGTTCTCTTTCCTCCTGAGTTTCAAACTTGGCTTGTTCATAGAATTTTTCCAGTGCCTCATGTTTCTCTGTTGCTCGCTGTAATTTGACTAAGTCTTTGTGTGCACGAGACTGTACCTTGTGGTCGACGCTAACTTGCAACTTGTGTAGTGCCCTGGATGGCATCCACGTCAAGACCAATTGGATGTGGCTTAAATCCTTCAAGGGTGTCTGCACCATGATTTCGTCCATGTGCATCATACTAGGTGTGATGTAGAATGTTGCGTTTGCATGCGGTAATGAGTGGACTGGATATTGTTCTTCTACCTCCACTCTTTCCTTGGTCTGTGGTGCTGATGGTTCTGTGTTGTTGCTTCTTGCTATCTTCCCTTCACCGATTTGTTTGATGAGCTGTTGTATGTTTGCCAACTCCTCTCGGATCTTGTCCCTGTGACATGCATCATGGTCGAAGTCCTCAGCTAGACAATCCTGGACCATTCTGGTGATCATCTCCCCATCGTCATCCATGATCATATATTCAGGCAGTGTTCGTTGTGCCTTTGATTTCTTGCATGCACCTCCTATCTATGTGGCTGGTCTCTTATTTCCCCCTGGTTCTTGTGTTTTGGGATTTGAGGCAGTCTCCTGCGCTCCCTCGGCTTGTTTTTGTTATTCCCTGGTCGACTGTGTATTCTCCTTCTTCCCCTTCTGGGTCCCTGTCTTCTTTGGCCCTTCATCTTCCTGTGTTGGCTTGCCTTGGCCCGTTCTTGGTTTCTTGGGCACTTGGATTTTTGGAGGTTGCATTTCTCCCTGATTTGCCTCTTCCTCTGCTGTTCTTTTTGATACTTCTTGGGTAATGGCTGGAATCCTCCATTCCTCGGGCCATTCGCTGATGACCATGTCAATATCACCCTCTGTGATGCAGTAGCGCATCTGTAGCCATTGTTTCGTCGTATCATTCTTTGCCTGTATCCACATTGTTTGTCATGTTGCCTGGAATTTGGCGATGTCCACATATTGTGCGACAACTTCTGGTGTAATTATCCACATCTTGGAGATGGCTTCCTGTAGCTCGCATAGGTATCCTTCAAAAATGGATCTGTTCTCTTTCTTGTTCCTCGAGTATGGCCTGGCTCTGAGCAACAAGTACCTCGCTTCCTGTGGCTTTGGTTTGGTACAAAAAACTACATACCTTGGCTCTTGCCATCCCATGAAGTCTATTAGGGTAATCAACCATGAGTAGTGGAACTCTGTGCCAAGGTCCTATGCATCCTTGCAGTCCTATAGGAACAAGTTCAATAAGTATGGTGCCTAGCTCATTGAGGTGCCTTCTGCACACTGGGTTGCAACTACAACAACTCCAGCTAGGACTTCCTCCCTGCGACATTTTCTTAGCAGCTTGCAGGCTAAGATTTTCGTGCCCAATTGTGTGGCTGCATTGTTGATTTGTTTGATGATGATCCCTCTTGTCCCTCTGGAGGTGCCATACTTCTTCTTCATCTCTTCTTCTATCTCTTTCTCCTTGATTTTTTCATCCAAAAACAACGCGGGATCTATACCCCGGATTGGTAATCCTGTTATTTGGGAAATAAGCTGAACGATTATGGGGATGGGCTTGTCTAGCCATATGTCCCCTCCATGTGTGACTACTAACAACTATTTGACGCATGATTTTGTGTATTGGCCTATGCCAAAATGTGGTAGGTCTAACAGACCTAGAATTCCTGTTTTTTCTCGCCCAGTTTCCCACTAGTATGGCTAGTTGATCTGTTCTCCAACTCGAGTTGTACCCGTGGTCTGTGTAAATACCCTCTGTGCAAGTTTCAGGAAGTTGGCTTCGTTTGCTACATCGTGTTCTGAATATTTGAGCTTCCCTACATGGCGCAGTAGCTCTGGTCCTACCTGTACCCCAGCTGGTATGTGCGATAGAACAATTTATGCTGCAGGTTTCTTGCGAGGTGACCTTGGTATCTGTATTTTGTCTTTTTGCTACAGTGGTGGTTGGCTCGAAGTTCCAGTGGCTTCTGGTCGCTCCTTCGTAACCCATTCTGGCCAAGCCGAGACATCTTCACCTGTCTCCCCTACTGGGTGTTCTGAGATGGTCGTTTGAGACTCATCTGGCTCCACTGTTGCTGTCGGCTTCGGTGCCGTGCCATTGACTTTCAGAGCTGCTTCTATATTCTCTGATTGCATCTCTTTCAGGGTTTCTGCTTCCTGGTTCTATGGATCTTGCGCCGTTGCTGGCGTATCTATAGTCATGGCCTCTGTTGTTGGCCGTTGGATTTCCTCCAATATCGGCATGGATTGTACTGGTATCATTTCTGGGGATGGGATTTCGTTGACATTGACGACCTCTGACGACTGTTATTCACCTTCTTCCACCTGTCCTTGCGACCTAGTTTGAAATCTAGTCTTCTTGGCGGTCTGGCTCATTTCTTCTTGCTTAGGCAGTGCCATGGCAGTGAATGTCGAATGTCTTCTGGACTCGAACAGTCTATGTGGTCTCCGTGAACTCTCTCTGTGTTCTTTAACCTTTGTCACTCTCTGTCTGTTCTCTCTTCGTGAATAGAATATGGGCTCCCTTGCCCGTGTGTTGTATGGATTTCCCATGAAGCTTATCGAGGACGCTTCCTCCATTATGGGTTTAATGCATCTTTGGCGGTTTCGTACTTGCCATTACTCCTGCTGTGTCGTCTCCATTTGGTGTGATTAATGTGGCATCCCACTGATCCTTGTCGTCCTTTAATTCCACCTAGAGTTGTCATGTCATCCTGATTTTTCCGGCTCTGCTTTTCCCCCTTATTTCCCTTTGGATGTGACCATTATCCTTTGTCGAATTTGTGTTTCTAAACTCATGTGGCCTTTCTACCTCTAGCGCACTGCGCCCGCTTTGGTTTTGTTTCCTTTTTGTTCTTTTTTGATTTTTTTTTTTTTTACTGCACGGTGGATGGTCGATTGTTCTTATATAGCTTCAGTCGGCTCCCATTGATCATTCCTCTGAGTTCTGTGCCTGCTAAATCTCTTAACTGTACAACTCCTCCATCTGTGAGAGATTTTACCTTGTATGGTCCTAACCAATGCATTCTGGGATTTCCCGAGTGCTGAAACGATTTGTTCTCATACATCAATACTAGATCTCCTTCCTTGAACATTTTATTCTTGATGTGTCTATCATGCCAAGCCTTGTCTCTGGCCTTCTGAACTTGTTGGTGGAATCTTGCTAAGATTCGTTCTTCCTCCATGGTCAGTAACTGATTTAGTCTCTCATGTATTGCGCCTCGTTCAGTAATTTGTGTGATGGATGCTACGTGCAAGCTTGGTACTAAGAATTCTAATGGCACCACTGCTTCTTGGCCATAAACCAGTTTAAATGGTGTGTGCCCTGTCAACATTTTGCATGTAGTCATGTATGCCCATAATACTGCTGGTACTTTGAGGTCCCAATCATCTCTATTGACGTTACAGATCTTTGTCAGCGCATTCTCCATAATTTTTTTGAAGGCTTCCACTGTACCATTTTCCTATGGATGATACAGTGTGCTCTTATGATGGTGGACTTCAAAATCTTCAATCATCGCGCGGATCGTGCTTTTTAAGAAGTGCGTGCCTTGGTCGCTCATCAAAACTCTTGGGCACCCAAATATGTTGATTACATGTTCAAACAAAAAGTGCGTTGTTGTTTCCGCGCTGCAATCTTTTACTAGTGCGGCTTCCACCCATCTTGTTAAATATTCCATCATGGTGATAATGTATCGAGCCCCTGTTCTTTTTGTGGGTGGGTTGATTGGTCCCACAAAGTCTATTTCCAACTTGTCAAATGCCTGTAATGTTACTTGTGGTCGTAATGGCATCTCATCCCTTTTGTTGGGTTTTCCTACCCTTTGACATACATCGCATCCTTGACAATACTCCTTCGAATCTCTGTGAATCGTTGGCCACCATAGTCTTGCGCACAATACCTTCTACATGGTAGCTCTACTTACATAATGCCCTCCTGCTATTCTGTCGTGGGATTCTGCTAAGACTCTTGGTCTTTCGTGTTCTAACATGTATCTTCGCAAGATGCTATCCGCGCCCATCTTATATAAATGTCCTGCAATCAGTTGATAGTCGGCCACACAGACTACAAGGTTTTTCTTCTGCGCGGTGCTATGTTCTTGCGACGCAGTACCTGTACTTAAGTATTGAATGATGTCTGCGAAGTATTCATCAAAAATATGTACTTAGAATAGTTGTGCATCTAGAATTCTTATAAATTCATAGGTTCTTCTCCATTCGTGACCCTTGATAGGTGGTCAGGTCCCGCGTTCAATTTTCCTGGTTTAAATATTACTTCCAAGTCAAATTCTTGAAATAATAGTAACCATCGACATATTATCCCCCCCAACACTGGCTTGTTGACTAGGTATTTCAGGGATGATTTATCTGTGAACATCTTAAAGTGTTTTCCAAATAAGTAATGCCTGAACTTTTGCAGTGCATAGACCATGGCTAGGCCTTCTCTTTCTGTCATGTTATAGTTCTGTTATGAGTGGAATAGATTTCTGCTTGCAAATGTTATTGAGTGATCCAAGTCTCCTGCTCTTGGATGCACTAAGATATCTCCAAGTGCTATCACTGATGCATCTACATGCACGTGGAATGTCTTCTCCCAGTCTAGAAATACTAATATCGGCGCGGTAACCATCTTTTCCTTCAAGGTATTCAGACCGTGTTGACACTCATCGTTCCACTGAAACTTCGTATCCTTCCTTAACAACTTTTCCATCGATGCAGTGATCTGTGCATATCCTTTGATGAATTTCCTGTAGTATCCTGTGTGTCCTAACGTCGCTCTTAGTTGACGGGCTGTCTTTGGTCCTAGCAAGTTAACAATGACTACAATCTTTGCCAGATATACTAATAAACCTTGTTTGCAAACTATATGACCCAATAGTATCCCAAACGGTGTTCCTAATATGCATTTATTTATATTCAGTGATATATGACATTGTCTACATCTTTCTAACATCAGTCGTAAAACTTCCACATGGTTTTTCAATAGACTATAGACTGTTAAATCATCCAGGTATACTTCTAGAAATTGATGGATGAATTCTTTAAATGCTGCAATGACCACTCTGGAGAATATTGTTGGTGCATTATTCAATCCAAACAACATGACTGTGTACTGAAAAGATCCCCATTTTGTCACAAACGTGGTCTCGTATATGTCCTCCTGTGCTATCTTAATCTGATGGTAGCCTGAGAATCCATAAGTAAATGAGTAAGCTTCATGTCCTCCCACATTCTCTAACACTTCATCCGTGAACGATGTAGGGAATGGGCCGTGTAAGCATGCATCGTTCAACTTCCTTAATTTGATGCATATTCTGATCCCTCCTTGTTTCTTGTCTTGTACTACCATTGGGATTATCCATTCTGACTCCTCCATTGGTTCTATGATGTCAGCTTTGAGCATCCTATTGATCTCAGCTTTGACTTTCTGTTTATATATTGGGTTCAATCTATAGGGTCGCTGTCTAATAGGTCTCGCATTAGGTCTGAGAGGTATCTTCATTTCTCCTAGCTCTCCGGCTATACCCTTCATCTCTGTGAATGTTGTGGGAAAGAGGTCACTATATTCACGCAACAACTCCGTGATGCTTTCTACTATGTTCTCATCTTAGTAATCTCCAATGCTGGCCATTTTGGGCTGCTCAGCTATCCCAATGTTAACTTTATTTACCTTGATCGGCGTGGAAATGACTTTAGATTCTATGGGTGGGCCTTCCACGTCTCTTTCGCCTTCTACTTCTTCGATCTGAATATCACATGGATCATCTTCATTCAGAACTTCCTCCTGTACATGGTAACATGCCAACATGTCCTTGACTGTCTGTTTGTTCCGTTGTTGTTCTCTTATGATCAATTGTACTTCCAGCTCTTTGATGAATATTACCCCTCTGATCCATTTAAGGGCCGCATCTATGTTGGGGTTCTCATGTTCAAATGAGAAAGTGATTGAAAAATTTTGTTGCAATGTCGTCTAGGTCACAGTTCCCTTGCGCAACTCCTGGTCTGTATACTAGTTCGCTGGTATGCCCTCTAGAGTGTGTATGAAGTAATGAGGCCATTCCTCTGGGGGTATCATTTTCCAAAACGTTCTGCACTTCTCCAATTGTTCCGCTGGTGTCCCTTGTCCTTCATACTTCTGTTGTTTGTTGTTTTTCTGTTCTGTGCCGAACCTTATGCACAGTAACCGCTTACATTGGTACCAATCTGTGATTGTCTCCTTGTGTGCGCCCCACCATCTTCTGGGTGTGGCCTTAAATGATAAGTCAAGTACTAATAGTCTATGGTTCTCTAACACCGCATCTTCGTATTGTGTCAAGAATGTTTCCAAATCGTTTAGTCTGTGGCAACTGGGTGGTTCCCTGATTTATGTACCTACCCATCTTATTGCGCGGTCTATTCTTGCACATATTCGCCTGGATACTTTGTGTAGCCTCTGCTGCCAGTTCTCTAACTCGGTGTCTGAGTCTGTTGCACATGAAGTAATGCTCTACCAACTGAGTACCCCATCTGCAGTTGGGTTTACGTAATCCTCATCGCGCGTAGTTGTTTTGTACAACTGACTGATTTCCTCTAAGTCTAGGCAAGTAGGTTCTACAAACTTCTCCCCTTATGATGGGTATAATGGTGTGATGACCCTATATTCTCCGGACACAAATGTCATTTTCCTGGTTTTCAAATTGATTATGGCCTGGTTGTCAGACGCCCAATCTAGACCAAGCAATATTGGGTAAGGTGTTGTGTCCTCCACTATTTCAATGACTTCAAAGTATGCTTTAGTGCGTACTCCATCAAGATCTACTATCACTCCTTGTAGTCTACCGATTGGTAGGACTCTATGCTGGTTTGCTAGTTTCAATTGAATAGGTGAGTATCCTAATGTTGGCTCTCACATGCATTTCCATGTCTTCTTTAGTAATACATTCACTTCCGATCCTCAATCCAGTATTATGTCTCCCATATTGAAATCCCCAATGTTAGCATTCTGTCTAAATTCCCTACTTTTTCTTCTTCTTATGTGTAGGTGATTAACTGTTTTTGGTTCTAGCTTTTCTTTTGTCTCGCTGCTACATTTTTATATTATGTTTTGCAATATTTTCATAGATGAGGGATCACTTAATACCTTTAAACATGATTGCAAGAAGCCTTTGATTATACCTACTTGTCCCATGGGTTGCATCCCGTTGGTATGAGCCAATGATGGAGGCATCTCATATTCTGGTGCTTCCTTGTCTTGATACGCAGTTGAAATCGACGACATGTCCTCCTTCTGAAATTCTTTTCTAGCTTGCTTGAATATCTCCTTCTCCTTCTGTGTGTCGAACTGCGTTTTTGGTTCAATGCTCTTCTTCACCCACTTATTTTGTTTTGGTTCCTTTCGAATTGCGTCAGTGCCTGTTTTAGCTCCTCCACGAGTGACTATGTTGATGTTCCGTCCTTCATCCCTTGCTTCGGCTGAGATCCACTGAACATTCTGGTTGTTTTGATTCCTCTTTTCCTGAATATTTACTAGTAAGGTTGGACATTCCTCTGTATCATGGTCCGATGTGCGACAATACATACAAGTTGCTGGTGTAGTGGACATTCTCATGCATAATGTCGTGGCTGTTAACAATTGTGACATGTGACTGATACTCTACCTCATCTAAAACCTCCTTTGGCTCGTCCTCCTCCTCTGTATCTTGCTCGATTACCTCTCGACGCGTTATACTATGGTGCCTGATTATACTGCGCGGTATTGTACTGTGGTTGTGTTGTACTGCGGCTGTGTGTTATTGTACGGTTTTTGCACAATATTATACTGCTGCTGCGCAGTGTTGTATGGAGCTAGGACTGGATTAAACTGTGGCGTTGCTTTCCCAGTCATCATCTCAGCCTGTACTCTATATGCATCTGATGTCCTTTCTCGCATCAACTCCATAGTTCTGCAATCTTTATCGTCGTGGCCCAATGACTTACAAAAGGTGCAATATGAACTCTTTGGGACTATCTGGTATTTTTGCATCATTGTGCAATGACAAGGGTTGTGACCCAGGTTTTTGCAGATTTCACACCATAGTCGTCCCAGTGGTAATGGATTTGGCATACCTGCTGCCATATACTACGCGAACATTGGGCATTTGTTCTTGTGGTGTCCTTTCATCCTGCATGTGGTACACCAAACGACTTCTCGTTTGTCCTTGTTCTTATTCTGGTTCAGCTGAAATGTTAGATTCTTCAAATCCTCCTTCAATTCCTCGATTGTTGGGTCTGTCTACTGGTACTTGTTCTCTTCCAGTTGCAAGGGTGCCTACAAAGCCTCTGCGTGTGTTTGAAATTTCTTTTGTCATAAAGGGTATTTTAAGTGTGGGAGTAGTGAGTTGACAAACAAGTGTCGATGCTGCATATCGGTCATGAGGTATTTTAACTTTCCCTTCAGTCACTTAAATATATGATCAATCTCCCATACAAACTCTCCTGGTTTTTGTCTTATTTCGATCATCTCGTTCATGTACTGATCCTCTGAGATCGGCTTCTGGAACTCATTTATTAATAACTTCTTAATGTTGACCAGTGTCCTTATCATCCCCGGGGCACTGTCTGTGTCTAGACTCATGTACCATTCTAGTGCCCAGTCTCAAAGTAATAGCTAGTTGCGCGAGTTTGGTATCTTCATCAGTGATAAGTTTTTCTTCCCAGATCTTTGCATAAATGAACAAGTTCTTTTCAGGGTCTTCTACTGCTTCTCCCCAAAATTTTGGTAACCTGATGGTGGGATCATGTCCTACCATTCTGAATACTGAACTACTACCTCCTCTGCGTGGTGTAGATACTCAACTACTGCTGCCTGGACTGGCTCCTCTAGTTGTTTCTCCTTGTGTAGATGTACTTCCTGCTGTCGGACTTCCTCTGAACTTCGGTTGTCTAAACAGTGGTGTTCTCGTTGGTGTATTAGTCGCACATGGGTTTATGGGTTCCACACTGACATTAATATGGATAGGATGGATACCTTCTCCTCCCTCTCTTGGACCTCTGGTCTTCCTTTCATATGTTGCGCGTAGGATTTCCTCAATCTGCTCCACAGCTCGAAGGTCCTCTACCTCTTCCTCATCACTCGCCAAGCCTTCCCTCATGGCTACATATCTCTTCTTGGTATTCACCTTGTATTGGTGGGGCACTCTGCTATGCATCCTTCCCGTTGATGCCAAGATCCACTTGATCCGGTCATTGTCCATCATGATCGGGTCTAAAGGTTCCTCCTCTTTCTTTCCCTTATCCTTACCTCCTTCCATTCCTCCTCTCTCTATCAGTGCCTACCCCCTTCCTCCATGCACGTAAGGAAGTTTAGCTATCTGATTCCATTTTCGTTACACCTTTGTCATATAATAGTATCTTAATAGAAGTATATAGTGATCGAATGTACCTTCCTCGAGGTCCACGTAGAAATTTGTGCTCTGCTACACTGTATGACTTCGTTGTGTCAACTACAAACTTTGTTATGAAGCCTGCCACAATACTATCAAGCTAAAATTCTACTGCACGGGTGAATTTGTTGTTCACCTGTTGTAAATGCTCAATCTGTATTGGGGTCTAGTATAAATGTCGAATCCGGTTCGTCATGTGGTTATCCTTCAACCTTAGTATCCACTCCTATAATATATGTGGAAAGTCAGAGAAAAAGACTTTGTACAAATCGATAAACACGTATTTGTCCAGATATTTGCGGGGTGTTATTCTAGGGTTTCTATTGTCTTTCTGTGCAAACCCTAACTCTTTAATTCTCAACCAACTTTCAATTTCTGCTTTCGTAGGGTTCCATAGTCTCAACATTCCCTTCTAATGGATCATTTCTCTCTTCTTTTCTTTGCTCGTTCCTCGCTCACCCTATCTCAGCTACTTAATTTGCCTATGTTCCTACCAATGAAAACATAACCATTTGTTGGTTACTCTCCTCTGTTCTACTCTGAGCTACTTATTGACCTAGGGTTCATGTTTTTCGGGTTTCCAACAAAGCCTCTAAAACTGTCGTTCCTCCTGGTAAACCAGCAGGAAACACAACACATAGAATGTGACGCACAGTCTCACCTGAGATAGCTTTAATGGGTGGCTGTAAGACTCAGGTGTTTACATCCCAAGATTGAGTATGAGATATGAGGTATGTATTCAAAGCCATTTACTATAACTTGTGATTGTAACCTACTGTTATTCGCGACTGTACATTACCTTCAACAACTTATTTCCTTAATAACGCAACCATATTTCATAACACTATGATAACTGATCCAGGTGGATATTGGTGGCCACCCACCTATTCCACTTGGACCCCCACCATTGCTTCTTTCAGTTTTTTAGTTTTCACACAGTTTACTATTTTTAGCAGTTTTTCGGGTCCTGAACTTCTGAAGCCGTTTTGAGGCCCTAAACGACGTTTTTTGGGGTATGTTGCGGTTGCAAAAGTTGCCACAAATTTTGTCAAAAATGTTGTAGTCCTCGGATAGATCTTTCCAATGGGCTATCATACGCCTAAAACGGAGATCGTATGCAAAAGTTACGACCCCGGGAAGTTGATGTACCAACTTACCCAAACGGGGCCCACATGACTTTTGGCGCTTCATCTCCCAGGGTTAGGTTTTTGGATGTCTAGGAATTTTGGCACTCCCGTTTATTGTAAAAGGGCCTTTAGAGCCTCATTGTAATCATCTTCTCATGGATGCGAGTAGCGGCCACATCTCTTCTCAGAGATAAGCTACCAGCGCCCTAGCTAGTTTATTTCCATTCTGTCTGTAAGCATATTTCAGT
>ML814545.1:0-19531 GCA_009831015.1 Picea engelmannii | reverse complement strand
GTTTATTGTAAAAGGGCCTTCAGAGCCTCATTGTAATCATCTTCTCACGGATGCGAGTAGCGGCCACATCTCTTCTCAGAGATAAGCTACCAACGCCCTAGCTAGTTTATTTCCATTCTGTCTGTAAGCATATTTCAGTCATTTGTTATTAATAAAATGAAGTCTTATTTCCGCTGCATCTCTGTGTTTATGTGTATTTATGTATTTCATTGTGTTCCTACATAAATCCGGATCAATAACCCATTCATTCATTAAGCACAATATTTAACTACTGAAAAGAGGATAAAGATATGCATGCATTCATCATATTACACAGATATTACCATGGTTCACCCCCTCCTGGGCTATGTCCACAAAGGTTTGGCTCTAGGCTCTTTTATTATGGTAGTTCTGCATCTACAACACTGTGTGCTTAGAATTCTCCTCAGATGGGTAAAATCTATACGAGGCGAACCTAACCGCACCAGGCTCCTTGGCCTGCAATCTAATCCTCAAGATCTATCTTCTCTCCTCTCCTTTAGCTCAACAACTTACAAAATAGTTCATACCAAAACATTACATATCACATCAACTCATACATATCTACGATAATGCAAAGCCAACTACTAACTAAATCGGAACAACTACAAAATCCCTCAAAAATACAAAAGTCATCCACAATACCTCAGTATCGGTATTTATACATATTTGTCTCTTCAACCATTACAATTCGTTACCAAAACCCTAACCCTACCGATGTTAGGTCTTCCTCCCATGTGCTCATGCTGTTCCTCCATCCAACTATCGATTTCCTACCAAGTAATTGATATTATTGTTGTTGACATTCAAGAAGTGTATGGTTTATTTTTGAGTAGAGATTGGTCAGAACAGTTACACAATTATTTTTCTACGGACTAGTCTCATCTATGGTTGCCAGAAAATGGACAGCCTAACAATATCAGAATAAACAGAGAACGTTACCTCAAGTACACTGTGACATATTTAAATGATCCCAATGAGCCTTTTACCACTGCTGTAAATTCAATTGAGACACAGGGAATGAATTCTTTTTTTGGAAATTTCACGGCTGAAATTTCCTCTATCACCAACCCATGACAATAATCTGAAAATCAACATATACTCAGATGGCCACTCTGGCAAGTACACCGAACATTGCTGATGACAAACAAATCTGGGCCTTATACTTTGATGGATCTAAATCCTGGGAAGGGGTAGGTGATGGTTGTGTACTTATCGATCCCAAAGGTAATAAAACATTTATCGCTTGTCGATTGGAATTTGAATGTACTAACAATACAATAGAATACAAAGCACTTCTGCAGGGACTAAAGAAGGAATTGGATCTGGACGTGCAAAAATCGGTAGTATTCGGTGACTCCGAAATCGTAGTCAAGCAGGTAAGAAATGAAATTCATTGTTCATCACCGCATTTGATAAATTACCAAACCGAGGTATGGAGTTTAATACATAAATTTCTCGCTTTCAATATAAATTCCATTCTTAGGTCGAGTAATTCCAAAGATGATTTATTAGCTAATGTTGCCTCTAAATTATTGCCTGCTGAAGGTCTTTCCCCTAACACATTCTCGGTTGAATTGTTATTTATGCCATTGATTCCTGAAAACATCACAAATTGGTGAGTATTTGATGACAATCAAAAGATCATCAATTTTATGCATATGGAAGACACCTTCCATGATGTAGTAATCGATGAAAGCACCCATAACAAAAACCTACAAGATTTCACGGTAATATCTGATTCTTGGTCTGCAAAATTATCATCCGAACTAGTAAACTCTATCCCCAAATATTTTGTTAGATTAGAAAAAAATTATGATCTCCATGACAAGTTTAGAGGGGTAGTCAATTGCAAAACGAATAGTTCCTCATTACTATACGAAACTGTAAATTTAGGAATGCGAGATAATCCTCAAAATATCAATTTGGGAAAAGGGTGCTCTGAACAAGAAAAGTTTGCTTTTATAAAATTGTTCAAGTAATTCAAAGATTTGTTTGCTTGGATGTATGACGATCTAAAAATTTTTGACCCAAACATAATACAACATGTAATTCCTATGAAGCCCCAAAACCAACCTTTTCAACAAAAAATAAGAAAAATGCATCCTAAATTAGAACCCACTGTGAAAAAGGAACTAAATAAATTACTCACTACCAAGATCATTTTTCCAGTCCGGCATACTCAATGGGTATCCAAATTAGTCCCAGTAAGGAAGAAAAATGGATAAATTTGACTTTGTGTTGACTTTCACAATTTAAATCAAGCCTCTAATAAAGACAATTACCCCGTTCCTCCAATGGAACAAATTCTGCAACAAGTATCGGGTTCTAAAAGACTATCTTTATTAGATGGTTTCTCAAGGTATAACCAGGTCCTTATGTCTCCATCAAATCATCTGAAACCCACTTTTCGTACCCCATAGGGAACCTACACCTACAAAAAAATGCATTTCGGATTGGTCAATGTCGGTGCCACCTTCCAGAGGGAAATGGAAATTGCCTTATAAATCAGTCAGTTGTGGTCTACCTAGATGATGTCACTGTCTTTTCCAAGAACAATAAGATTACCTGTCTCATCTTAGGGCTGTGTTAGAACAATGTCGCAAGTTCAACATTTCTCTCAATCCTAAAAAATCAGTCTTTGCAGTAGAACAAGGGAAATTGATTGGGTTTATAGTCTCTAAATATGGAATGATAATTGATCCCAAAAGGACCCAAGACATTGCCAACCTTTCCCCACCTTCTTCCAAAAAGGCCATGCAATCTTTTTTGGGTAAAATTAATTTTATCAGATGATTTGTTCCAAGTTTTTCTAAGATGGTTAGACCTCTACAAAATCTGATAAAAAAGGATGTTTTGTACAAATGGGGAGCACAAGAGAATCAAGCTTTCATTTCCATGAGAAAAGCTATAACCGAAGCACCTTCCTTGATGAGTCCTGATTTTTCTCAGGATTTCACATTGTATACTTTTGCATCTGACAGATCTTATGTTGTTGTGTCACACAGAAAAATGCTGAAAACAATGAAATATCTATTTCATTTACGAGCTCTGCCTTTAAAGGATCATACTTAAATTACCCAGCGGTAGATCAGTAGGCATGCGCTGTTTTCAAAGCAGTTAAACATTTCAGGTCTTATCTTTTGAAATCCAGGATAAAAGTTATTGTTCCTTACCCTGTTGTAAGAAATCTGTTAGTGCAAAAAGAGCTGGGAGAGAAAAGGGCAAATTGGATGACATCATTTCAGGAGTATGATTTCAAAATAATACCTACACAAATTGTTAGAGGTCAAGGCCTTTGTAAATTGGTAGCTGATTCAGTTGAAAAATCAGAAAATCAAATAAATACATCAACTGCAAATCAACATAACGAAACACAAATCTACTGTACACAAAATGTGCCCAATTCATGGTATGATAATATCAGATTTTATTTGCTGCACGAAACTGCTCCTCGTAACCTTGATCTAAAAAACAAAGATCACGAAGGCTTAAATCTGCATCTTTCCAATTAATTAATGATATATTATTTCAAAATAATTTTGATGGTGTTTTTCCGCGTTTCTTAGAAAAAGAGGAATCCGAAAGGGTGTTCGTTGAACTTCATTCCGACGACGTCGGGGGTCATTTTGGTGGAGATACCACTGCCCAAAAAGTACTTAGGGATGGCTACTATTGGCCTACCTTGTTTAAGGATGCTCACACTTTTTCCCGCAAATGTATAATCTATCAAAAGGCTCCAAGATGGGTGAAAAAAGATGCTTTTCCTTTGCATCCTATCACGGTAGACACACCTTTTCAGCAGTGGGGCCTAGATATTATAAGACTGATTAATCCTCCTTCCTCATAGAAGCACAAGTACATTCTCACGACAACCGATTATTTTATGAGATGGTCTGAAGCCTTACCATTAAAGGTAGTCAACACAAATCAGGTAGTTTCGTTTCTAGTCTCTCATATTATCACTCGTTTCAGAATTCCTGAATGTTTGGTTTTTGACAATGCTTCTTATTTTTCTTTCTTGGATATGAATGTATTTGCTTTATAAAAAGGGATTAAACTAAAATACTCTGCCAACTATTACCCTCAAGGGAACGGTTTGGCCAAATCAACGAATAAAAATTTGATCAAGATAATAAAGAGAACAGTGTCAGAAAACCACAAAAATTGGCACAATGCATTGTACAAGGCACTTTGGGCTGATAGAGTCACTCCATAAGATTCCATGCTAATTCTCTTTTCTTCCTCGATTACAGAAGAGAATCCATCCTTCCTCCACATGTCTTGATCCCTTCTCTGCAATTGTCGCAACAAGTTAAAGAAGAGGAATGTCCTCCTCTAGAAAATCAGATAAACACGTTATTAAAATTGGAAGAAGTAAGGACACAAGAAAAAAAAATTGGATCAACATCAACAAATTGTAAAGAGTTGGTTCGATACAAGTTCATCCTCAAAAAGGAATTTTAATTAGGGGATTTGGTCCTCAAATGGGACAAAGCGCACAAGAATAAAGGAGAACATACCAAGTTTCAAAACCTGTGGCTGGGGCCTTTTGTCATTTCTAAAAAATTGGGTCCTAGTTCTTTTCATTTGCACAACTTAGAGGGACATCCAAACACTTTTCCAGTGAATGGTCAGTCTCTCAAGAAATACTTCACCTGAGAAAATCAAATTTACCCCCTTGTAAATATTTTTAGCTTACGTTTTCTTTTTCCTTTTTTTATTTTGTTTGGTTTTGTGTTTCCCTAATGATTATTTCTGAATCATCATTCATTATTGAAGGTGTTAGAACTAGAAGTCACCTCCGGATTGGGTCGAAGGTAAGCCCAGTACCCATCAGATTTTTGTGCCATGGGTTGGTTTTAAAGAGTTCAAATGGGCGGAGACTCAGGATGATATCATTTTAACTCAAACAACTGGACTAACATGCATAAGCAATTGAGGTCTGGAATAAACTTCAGTCAGTAAGTTGGAGTAAGGGTGAGTAGAGGGAAGACTTTGGTGAGGAGAGTGTAGAGATCTTCCTTAGACATCAGGTCTCCCAACATCCCAAAGAGGAAAAACTTAAAAAACAAGATCTTCTCGAATTTAAATTTTAAAGGAAACTAAAAGAAATTATAACAATACTATAATCAAACATTCATCATAATATAGTCACAATAATTCATGTGAATCAGTCAATCATGAACTCTTTCAGTATGAGAGGGAAACAAGAGGGAGCAAGAGAGTTGACTGTCATTAAACAAGAAATCTCATACTACAACGCATAACCAGAGAACCAGAAGCTTCATTTAAAACTTTACAATACAGGAGCTTTTCTCTACCATTGACCATAACAAAATATAAAAACCAAGTATTTATACTGAGAGAAATTCGTCGCCATGAGAGATGTGGCCTGGCTATTACATTCAAAAATTTGCGTATGCATCTTCTTCTGTCAGTCTGCACTTGCATTCTTTTGTCAGACGCGATCTCAGATTAGTATGGGATTTGCAGAAGAATCCGTTGATAGGGGAACTTTCGACCAACAATCTGCCTACATGGTCGTCTTTCCATGCTTTCAATTTATGGGGTGAGATGAGGTTTCAACAACCCCCTCCATTTCCATTAACTACTTTCATTGGGATCGGGATGGAGCCTGACACCCATGAATGCTCCAGGAGATGTTCACGACTCCTTCAAGTCAATCCCCGTGCCTTGAGACCATGTAGATCTTCCCATGTGACCATCGCGAGAGTTTTTTGACTTTTGGCACAACCCCTCCATCATTCCATGCGACATTGGGCCATGACCTGGGGATTCCTTGAGGATTTTTCACTCCATTCAATCCCAAAAATCTCGATGCTCGATCTTGCGATATGGCCTATCTAGATCGACGGTTGGACCTACTTCGAATTTGATGACCACGATCGTCTTCCCAAATAACCTTAGTCACCAGCCGCCCAATAGGCGCATGCCCTTCTTTATAGCCCCTCTTTCCATATGACTGTAGGCAGTGACCACGATCCCAATTCCCAGGCGCTTCATGATTTCGCATTTCGTGACTTCGCGTCGTGCTCCAAACCTTCGAGTAGAAAAATCACGATTTCTCGGATGAGGTGCCATGCATCCCCGCTGGATCAGATGGCCCAGATGAATATCGACATTTCGAGACCTTGGAATTTTAGGACTCAGGAAATCCGCGCACTCCTTACTTCGGTTTTCCCGAAATGACTTTCTCCGTGGTTCAAATCTGGTGCCACGCATCCTGCTGGATCGGACGATTCCTGCTGATGTCGGGTTTTGGGAATTCAGTTATTTTACACACAACTTCAACAACGTCTCAAACTTCCGATTCCTACGCTTATAATTTGTCGTTGATCTCTGAACTTCGAAATGAAATTTCCTCCGCCAAACTGAACTTGCTCGCTCGCTTGATTCAAGTCCATATTAGACCACTCTAGGTGCTGCGCTTGTGATTATGGCTGAGGCCTATGTGAAAAAATACTTGGATGACTGACTGAGGGCTCAAGAAGGCAAAAGGATCAATGACAGAGACAAGGGGAGAGAAGTGATCGACCTCAGAAAAAATGGAAAGGCTTAGGGCCGACACCTCTCAGGCAGGCAAAAGAAGAAAACTATAAGTCGAAAGGAAAAAACCTTATGATTGGGTTTGAAAAAGGAGGAGAGGCAAAAATATAGAATTAGGAAAAAACCCCAGATTCACAAGACTCTAACAAGTTTATGTGATAACATTTGTCTCCAAAGGGGATGGCATGCTCCCTAAGAGATTCCAAGAACAAGCAGTTCCAGTGCCTTAGCTTTCGGCTATGGAGTCTCCTATTAAAAACAAAATAAACATAAAACAAGAGCGGTATTTACAATGGTGGGATTCCGACTACAGCCTTAAACAAAAAACTTTTTCAGGAAGTGCCCATTTACAGGTCCACTAAAAACTTTGTCACCCTCCAAATTCTGCAACCTGTAAGTATTATTTGAAAGTTTCTCATAAATTTTGAAGGGTCCAATCCAAAGGGCTTCAAATTTACGATGTTTACCCCTGTCCTGTCTGGGTGCATCCCATTTGAGCACTAGATCCCCCAGCTGGAAATCATCCTTACCGCTTTTCCTGTCAAAGGCTTGCTTATTTTCTACTGACGGTCATGCGCTTTGTCCATTACCTGCTCTCTAGTCTGTTGGACTTCTACCATCTGATGAATTATTTTGATCATATCGTCAAGTTCTCCGTGGAAGTCTTGGAAGAATTTCTCCATAGGTAGGGCAAGATGAGAAGGAAAAATTGCTTCAGTCCCATATACAAGTTGGAAAGGAGAGATGCCCAAGGACCTCTTTATTGTCACTCTATCATCCCACATAGCAAATTTGAGCTTTGAATCCCACGCTTTCTTGTTGTCCCCTACCAGTATTTTGATGATATTTATCAGGCTCTTGTTAGAGGACTCTGCTAATCCATTGCCTTGGGGATAATAGGGGGTAGAGTGAATCAATGCAATTCCAAACTGCTCACAAAACTGGATTAATGGCTCGGCCTCGAAGGATACAACATTATCAGTGAAAGTCATTTTCGGACAACCAAACCTTGCTATAATATCTTCAATAAAACCAATGATTACTTTGTGAGAAGCACTCCTTGTGGGGATAACTTCTATCCATTTGGTGAAGTAATCAGTGGCAATCAATATCCATCTATCCTAACCACTCGAAGGAGGATAAATCTCCCCAATAAAGTCTAGGCCCCACTGTTGAAAGGGTCCTGAAGCTGCTACCGACTTCAATGGCAGAGACTTGAGTTGCTTCTTCCCAGAGAATTTATGACATTTGATGCAAGCCTTGATTTTTGCACAGACATCAGTGAACATAGTAGGCCATAAGTACCTAGCCCTGAGAATTTTGTAGGCTAGGGTTCTCCAGAAGTGATGTCCCCCACATAGGTTGTCATGAAAATCAAACATAATATTTTGGGCCTCCTGTGGGTCTAAACATATCAAAAGCACTCCTAGAGGGTCTTTCCAATACAAGACCTGGTCAATAAGGTAATATCTAACTTCTTTGAGCTTTAAATTTCTTGCCTTGCTTTTTCCCATACCATTAGGGGGCTTTAACTCTTGCAAGAAATATTTAATGTCTTTGTACCAGGTGCATTCTGCTAATGGAGGACTGTCTTGAGGGATTTTATTAAACACTTTAGCCTGTTGATTTTCTGAGCAAGCATTGATGAAGTTAACCCCCAAATATTTAAAATTAGATTCAACCAAAAACTTAGCTAAACCTTGGCCTTTGACTAGCTTGGTGGGTTTTATTTCCAGATCAAATTCAAGGATTCTGGCAATCCACTTGCTCCTCCTCCAGTCTATGTCAGGCTGGATGAGGATGTCCTTCATAGCAGCTGAAGGAACATATGCAATGATCTTCGAATGTAGAGCATAGAATCTGAATGCTTTGAGGGATTTCACCAAGGCATAGGCCTGCTTCTCCATGATGTCATATCTGGCTTCTGCGTCTCTTAGTGCTCTTCTGAAAAAACAAATAGGTTTCTCCAGCCCTGCATCATTCTTTTGTAGTAAAACAACGACCACTGTATCAAATGAAGCAAAGGAAAAATCAGAAAATCCTTGGAATAATCATGACTGATTAGCATAGGTGCTTCAGTAAGTGCCTTTTTGATTTGGTTGAAGGATTCTCTATACTCAACAGTCCATTTTACATCGTTCCCCTTCCAGAGCATGGCTGTGATATGCATCACCAATTCAACAAAATTTGAAACAAACCTTCTCAGAAAATTGATTTTGCCCAGGAAGGACTGAACTTCTTTCTTGGATCTGGGAAGTGATAGGGCTTGAATAGCTTCTACCTTGCTTGAATCAATCCTGACCTCCTCATTTGATACAATGTGTCCCAACAATTTTCCTTCCTGCATGGAAAATAAAGACTTCTTGGGATTTAGGGAGAGACCAAACCTTCTGCATTTCGAGAAGAACTTTCTCAGATGTTGACAATGTTCTTTACCAGATTTGGAGAAGACTATTATGTCATCCAGATAGATGACCACAAATTTATCTCTTTCTCCAATTAAGGTGATGCCCATGGCTCGTTGGAAGGTTGATCCTGTGTTAATCAATCCAAAGGGAATTTTGGCATACATGGATGTGCCCCAAGGAGTGGTGAAGGTTGTATTTTCTCTGTCTTCAGGCATGACAAAGATCTGATTGTAGCCAAAAAATCCATCGATCATGGAGATCTTGGATGTGCCTATCACCCTCTGCAATATGTGTTCCATCTTTGGAAAAGGGTAATTGTCCTTCTTAGAGCTTCTGTTCAAATTCCTGAAATCAACACAGAGTCTGATTTCTCCGTTCTTTTTCCTTACTGTAACCAAGTTGGACACCCATTTAGAATATCTCAAAGGGACAATGATTTGGGCATCCAGCAACTTCTTTACCTCCATTTCCATAATAGACAACAACATAGGATTTATTTGTCTTAATTTATACCTAAATGGTTTGGCCTCCTCTTTCAATGGGATCTTATGCTCAATGACGGTTGTGTCGTATGTTCTAAGGTCTTCATAGGTCGAGGCAAACACATCAACAAATTATTTTAATAGATCAGTGTACTTGACTCTTTGGTCCCTTGACAAGACGGCTAGACAACTTGACAAACTTTGGATCCTCCTCTGTACCAATATTGCATCCATCTACATCAACATCCTCAGTTGGGCCTTTAAACTTTACTGCCACATCGTTCCCATCGAAAAATATTTCTAAAGGAACTAGTCCTTTTGGAATGTGGTTGCTAGGCAGCTAAACGATATGGTGATTAGCAATTTTATTTAAAAAAACATCAATGTGTAGGTCACCTTCAGAATCATGATCCTGATCAATGTGTAGTGCAGAAAACTCGTCAACATACTCAAGAAATTTTCTGATCTCAAGATCATCCTTGAACACCTTTCAATGCTTGATGTTGTCAGGTACAGTGGGCCTATATCTTACCTCAACATCATACCTGAACTTAGGTGGCCGTGGGATTTTGAAATAGCTCATTGAGACAACCAACGAATTAGCCATAGTATTCTCCTCTCTTGGAATAAATGAAATTTTGAAAGCTAAGAAGAAATTGTCAATTAGGTCCCACACCTCATTTCTGTAAGTCTTAAGCCTAGAGTGCTTGTCTTGATAAATATTTTTGACCCAATGAACAATTAATTCATCATCTCCAAATACTGCTAGCTCTTCAATCCCCATGTCTTTCACAACCCTTAAACCCAAAACAAGAGCCTCATACTCTGCCACATTGTTGGTAGCTTCAAATTATAGTTTATAGGACAAAGGTATAGCCTCTTGATAAGGTGACACAAAAACCACTCCAACACTATCCTCTTCCTCAGAAGAGGCTCTGTTGAAGAACATCTTCCACACAGAAGTAGTTGGGGGAAGTATTTCATGAAAAGAAATGGGTTGCTTTCTGATTTCAAGACGAGCTTCAGAAGCATCTACAAGCTGCAATATGCTGGATCCTAAGTTAGTATTCAAAGAAAAAATAGGATGGTTGATGGGGTTTTCTTCATCATTGATGATGTACGCGAGATGAAATATGTTGTATCCTAAGTTAGTGTTAAAATAAAAAATAGGATGGTTGATGGGGTTTTCTTCATCACTGATGATGTATGTGAGATGCGCTTCTTTGTAAAGTCTCCTTTGTTAACCCCCGAACATAGGAATGGTGGCGTATGTAAGGTCCATCTGCAAGGTTCCCCCCAGTCTCTTTCTCCAATATCTAGATAGGAGCATTTTGAAATTAGGGGGAACATCAACAACTATGATATCCATGAATACACTCTTCATCGACAGCTGGAACATGGACATGAACAGGTCTTTGATAACCCCAAGGCACTTCACCTTCCTGGAATCAAAAGAATACAGGTCGTGGTAGGGTTTTGTGACTTCCAACCCGAGTTCTTCCATGATAATCTTAGGCATAAGATTATGGGATTCTTCTAAATCCATTAAGAAGTTATGCAACACCTTAGCTTGGATGTTCAATGAAGTGTAGAAGGGAGGGGAGGAACCATATCTATCTTCTACCAAAGGTCCTAATATGACAATTGGTTTTTCATCTTGCAAATTGACTAAGTCTATGGAATGAGACATAGGTTCAGACATCAATAGTTTAAATATGCTCCTTTTGAAATCTTCAAGCTTGACTAGTTCAGAAAGGGGTACAAGGATTCTAAGCTTTTAAATTTCATGGTCAAAATTGAAAAAGGGAGGGGGCTTCTGAATTTCCTTCAGTTCTGGGATGAGACCTTTGACCATTGGTGAGGGTTTTTGTACCTCCTTTTCTTTGCTTCTATCCACCACATGTTTGGTGAGCTTCTCTGCTCTAGTAGGCTGATCAGGAACATCATGCTTTCCTTCTCTCTTCTTGGACCTGAGGCTATACCTGTTTGGGTTGTTGTTGGTCTTTTCCCCTTTGCTCAATTCATTTAATTGACTATCCATGAGAGAGTCTTCATATACAGTTTGGGTTAAATGAGGAAATGAGGAGGTGTACCCAAGACATTGAATTTCAGGTTCAAGATCTTCCTCCTCTCCTTCTTCGTTAGTAATAAGGTTATTTTGGATAGGAGCCTGAACTTTCTAGTCATCTCTATCTCTATTTCTTTGATCTCTTTGGATGGTTTGAGGGGAATTAGTAGGTCTCCTAAAGTTACCTCTGTTATCAGTATTTGGGGGATTCCTATAGCTCTGCTTTCCTTCCAATTCGACCCTTTCCATTCTAGCAGAAAGAGAATTTAGTAGTTGTGTTACTTCATCCATTTGAGGGGGGAAACAAAAGAACTAGAAGTTGAACTTGAGATCATCTCTACCTGGGGCAAAAACTATGGATTTCTGATTTACAGACTTGAATAGAATATGATATTTGCACAACTTTAGCTTCTCCATATCGTGTGTTTATTCAAGTTATGATTATCCCGATTTGTAATTAGATTGTGATTGCTTTAGCTATCGTGGTTTATTGCAGATTGGCATGATAAAATTTATATGATATCCATGTTTTATGTCCCATATTTAACATACAGTAATTATTCTGTTCAAACTTGAGATTAAGAGATTTATCTTCATCATTCATTGAACATTTATACACAAGTTTTCACATCAGGATTTATCTCAATGTGGCCACTTGTGAAATTATAAGATTGTTGTTACTATATCTCTTATATGTTCTATCATTCATATTCAATCATTACTGCTTCATGTTTACGAGAAGAATTTGTAGGGTCTGTTGCAGGTTTGCCTCATCAGATAACGAGATTGGATGCTATACACAAGACGAATATGGGTTGCGATAACAGGTCAGTTTGTTAGTTTTATTTCATTAGTTTAATGAATACAAAAATTTCCTGTAGTCTAAATATATTCTACTATTTGTTATCTCTGTTTTCAATTATACAATTTATTATTCCATTTTCTGTTTATAAATATTATAAGAAAAACAAAAAAAAAGATTGAATGATAGCTTAGCTGTTGTTTAATAAATCAATCCATATACGATTTTCGCGGATTTAGATTAAAATCACATTTTGTAAATGTTATATATATATATATATATATATATATATTAGAAATAAAGTCATTTGTATATATTGTACATATAATAAATAGACTTATGTTATAAATATTAGTTAGTAAACTGTAAATATATATTAGATCTGTATATAGTTTTCAGCGAATGTTTTTCACCAAGTTATTTTATCTTCTTTAGTTTTTGTTTTTCGTTTTCTTAGGACTTGGATCGGCCAACAGAGCCACTAAACCTGTCATAGTGGATTAATCCAAACGGCTTGGGTTAAGTAGACAACCCCGGACCAGATTCACTCCTCCAGTTGACAAGCGGTCAATTTCGCTTGTCAACAAATGGCGCTAGAAGGAGGGCATGAAAACTATTAATGGCACGAGGAGGTCGTAAGACTCCTCCACCACCTACTCGCTCACCTATAGTGACTAGAAGTCATCCAGACGACAACATTGTCCCTCAAACAACAACCACATCAAACGACGATCTACAGATCACAATTGAACCAGTAACTCCAAATCCTATGGGTGGTGACATACAAGAGATTGTTCACCATTATCTCATAAGAACACACAGTGACTTAGCTCATATAAGACAACCAAACTGACCTCTGAACCAACCACTAGACTTCTCAGATATCAGAGAACAACTTGGAGGCACTGACCTTACTTTAAACCCTACAGATCCAATCCTCACTCCTGTAGTAGGAGGATCTGGTATACCACCATCACCACCTCCTTCATCTCCTTCCTCTTTTGGAGAAGAATCCTTTGACGAAGGTAGTTCATCATCCCAGCTTTCAACACCACCCACACCTATGGCCAACCCGAACAATCCCGCCAGACCCTGGCTCGAACAAGATGCAGTGGCCACACCTGGGCCTCAACATCCTTTACCAAAACACCCGGAGAAATGGCTCCCTAAATTTGACCTGGATCCAAACAGATCGCTGAAGATCACATCAAAAAGTTTATGTTAGCCATCAGACTCCGTAGTGTCGAGCACAAAGACGTATTCTATAGATTTTTTCCCTACACCTTTGAGGGCAATGCCTCTACCTGGTATTTTTCCCAATAGCCCCACATCATCGTGTCATGGGATAAATTTGAATCCTATTTTCTTGAGAAGTTCGGAGACGACAAGTCTTCTGAAGTTCTAGTCATGGAGCTTTCTAGTCTAATAATGAACCCCAAAGAAAGGATCAAAGCCTTTAATCAAAGGTTCTTGACACTAAAGAACCGAATCCCTATGGATTCAATGCCTACCGAGAATCTTATTATAGCATATTATACGAAAGCCTTACATCAAAGCATAGCCATTTGGGTAAAGAGATCCAAGAAAGACACGTTTTTAGAAGCCTTCAAAGAGGCCAGTCAGATCGAGAAAGACATCCTCAGTTTAAAAGACACTACTAGCAACGAGACAGAGACTGGTTCATCTTCCAAGAAGAAAATCGAAATCCTCCCTAGACCTTCCCAAAACAAAGCTCAACCTGAAAGCTCAGATTTAGAAAACTTACAGAAAGTCATTCAAAAACTATCCAATCAAGTTATAGATTTGAAAAGGACGGCTAAAGAAGCTTCTTCAAGCAAAGGGCCTTACAAACCCCCTTTTAGGAAGCCTTTTCCCACCAATCGACCTAATTCAAATACTGAAGGCCTAAATCTAGAAAGCCTGCAATTTGCTATTCAAACGATTCTAGAAGCACATGATAACTTGGTTCCTCCCGAGATTCCTGAAGAAGTAGTTGAACAAGAGACAGTAGAAGAAGATGAATCTTCTCCGAACATTTTTGGACATTTTTCGGATAGCATTTTTCAAGCTAATTTCAAAACAGTGCATCCTTACAATACTAGGAGCAAGACAACAAATAAGCCTTCTTCTGAAATCATTACGACTTTGCCTCCAAAACAATCTAAATCAACTGAGACTAAACAAAATTCAGTAAACCCAAGTTTAGATTATGATTTGGTTGAATATCTAAAAAAGCTTAGGGCTAACATTTCTGTTTATGAATTATTAAAATTCCCTTTTCTTCTGCAAAAAATGCTACAAAATATTGCAGAGAACAACAAAAGTGGCAATCCGAGTAGTAACAAAGGTGTTTAGAACAACCCCAAAGTTCCTCAGAATGCCTCCGCCAAAACTACTTCTGATCCTCACGATAAAAGAGACCTTCCTGTAAATAATGTAACAAATGTAGATAAACTAGTTTTAGAGGTCGCGAGTAAAAAACAACAAGCTTCCACTATTAGTACTCGCAGAAATGTTCCTCCATTTTTGTTAACTTTTGAAATTTTCAATAGGAACGTACGCAACTGCATGGTAGATTCAGGTGCGCCATCTAACGTAATGCCTTGGTCTGTTTATCAAAAGATTAATGCCGAAGTTCAACCATCCAGCTTGAAGATTATCTAGTTTGATCGAACGAGTGTTAAAGTTATAGGCGAATTGAGAAATGTGCTTATAAGATTGTCGTCTAACCCTAAAGTTCATCAAGTGATTGATATTATTGTTATAGATATCCCATAAGTTTATGGTCTATTTTTAAGCAGACACTGGTCAGAACAGCTACACGACTATTTTGCGACGGATTGGTCTCACTTGTGGCTACCCGAGAATGGAAAGCCCAACATAATCAAGGTAAATCGCGAACGTTATCTAAAGTTCACGGTGACTGATTTAAATGATCCCAATGAACCATTAACTCCTTATGGAGATTCACCCAAAATATAAGGGATGGATACCTTTTTCGGTAATTTCGTGGCCGAAACTTCCACTATCACTAACTTGGAACAATAATCTGAAAATTTGACATATACGTAGACAACAACTTCTACCCAGTGGTCGCATGCAATCGACAACAATCAAATATGGTCTCTTTAATTTGATGGGTCAAAATCCAAGGAAGGAGCTGGTGCAGGTTGTTTGCTCATCGATCCAGCAGGTAATGGGACCCTGATTGCTTGCAGGTTAGAATTCGAATGTACAAACAACACAACAGAATATGAGGCACTATTGCAAGGCCTCAGAAAAGCATTAGATATGGATGTTCAAAAATTGACTGTCTTTGGTGATTCGAAAATCGTGGTTAGACAGGTAAAAAATTCTATCCATTGTTTATCTCCGCACCTTAAAAGCTACCAAACCGAGGTATGGAATTTAATGAACAAGTTCTCCGCATTTAACATAAATTCTATTCCTAGATTGAATAATTCAGAAGCTGATTTGTTAGCTAACGTAGCTTCAAAACTTTTCCCTGCAGAAGGCTTATCTTCGAATGCATTTTCCATTGAACTGTTGTTCAGACCATCCGTCCCAGACAACATCACGAATTGGAGAGTCTTCGATGACGATCTACAGATTATAAGTTTTTGGCATATGGAAGAAAATTTCCAGGGCGCGGTGATCGACGAAGGTACCCACGACAAAAATCTTCGTGACTTTACAGTAATACCAGATCAAAGATCTCCAGAATCTTCATCAGACATGGTAAATTCTATCCCGAAATCTATAGTTAGATTAGAAAATTTTTATGATCTTCACGACAAGTTCAGAAAATCAGTGAACTGTAAAACGAATAGTTCCTCTTTGACGCATGAAAAAGAAAATTTGGGAACTAAAGACAACCCACAGTGCATTAATTTAGGGGTGGGGTGTTCTGAGCAAGAAAAAGTAGCGTTTATTAAGTTGTTTAAGGAATTCAAAGATGTTTTTTCCTGGACGTACAACGACCTAAAAAGATTTGATCCGAACATCATACAACACGTTATTCCTATGAAACCCCAAACCCAACCTTTTCAACAAAAGTTAAGGAAGATGCACCCAAAAATCGAACCAACTGTCAAGAAGGAATTAAACAAACTCCTGAACACTAAGATAATCTTCCCAGTTAGGCACACACAATGGGTCTCTAATCTTGTCCCTGTCCGAAAGAAGAATGGTGAAATCCGACTATGCGTCGATTTCCGAAATCTTAATTGAGCGTCTGATAAAGACAACTACCCTGTCCCTTCCATGGAACAGATCCTTCAATAGGTATCTGGTTCTGAAATATTATCCTTGTTGGATGGTTTTTCAGGGTATTACCAAGTCCTGATGTCCCTTCCAGACCAACTCAAAACCACCTTCCGCATTCCATGGGGCACTTATGCTTATAGAAAGATGCCCTTTGGACTCATAAACACCGATGCCACTTTCCAGAGAGCGATGGACATCGCTTTTCGAGGCTTAATCAATCAATCTGTCGTAGTTTACCTGAATGACGTCACTGTCTTCTTGAAAAATAAAGAATATCATCTAGCTCATTTAAGATCCGTTCTACAGCGATGTCGTAAGTACGACATTTCTTTGAATCCTAAATAATCTATTTTCGCTGTAGAACAAGGTAAACTCCTAAGATTCATTGTATCGAGCGAAGGGATGATTATTGACCGTGAAAGAACCCAAGTCATTTCGAAATTTCCCCCTCCCTCGTCAAAAAATTCCATGCAATCTTTCTTAGGTTAGATAAACTTTGTTAGGAGATTCGTCCCCAGCTTTTCAGAAATGGTGAGACCATTACAAAACCTAATAAAAAAGGATGTACAATACCATTGGGGACGTTTAGAAAGCCAGGCTTTTGATTCAATAAAAAAGGCCATAATAGACGCTCCTTCTCTAATGAGCCCCGACTTTTCACAAGACTTCACCCTCTACACGTTTGCTTCTGACCATTCATACGCCACCGTCCTAACTCAAAAGAACGCTGAAAACAACGAAGTCCCAATCGCCTTTATGAGCTCAACCTTCAAGGGGGCGGAACTTAATTACCCAACAGTAGATCAGCAAGCCTATGCTGTTTTAAAAGTAGCAAAACACTTCCAATCTTATCTTTTGAAATATAGGACGAAAATCATTGTCCCTTACCCGACTGTCAGAAATCTGTTAGTACAAAAAGAACTAGGCGAAAAAGGAGCAAACTGGGTCACATCCTTGCAAGAATATGACATAGAAATCACCCTAGCACAAATAGTAAGAGGCCAAGGGTTATGCAAATTGGTCACTGATTCGGCTACAAGACAACAAGAGGAAAATGATATGTTAAATCCAGGACAACACTATCAAAATCAAATCTGTTGTGCACAAAACCCTGTTAGTCCCTGGTATGATGATATAAAATTTTGTTTTATACACGGATCAGCTCCCCGTCACCTTGATCCCAGTAAAAGGAGAGCACTAAGATTAAAATATGCTTCTTTTCAGCTGATGAATGGTATTCTGTTTCGTCAAAATTTTGATGGAGTACTAATGCGTTGTCTTAAGAAAGATGAAGCAGAAAAAGTCTTATTGTAATTGCACGCAGGAGAAGCTGGTGGGAATTTTGGTGGAGATACCACTGCCCATAAAGTATTAAGAGTAGGTTATTACTGGCCTACCATTTTTAAAGATGCTCATGCTTTGTGTCACAAGTGTGTAATTTGTCAAAAAACATCCGGACGGATACAGAAACCAGCCTTCCCTCGGCAACCAGTTTCAGTAGACTCCCCTTTTCAGCAGTGGGTTCTACATATTATAGGCCCAATCAATCCGCCATCCTCACAACATCATAAGTATATCATAACAACCACATATTACTTCACAAGGTGGTCTGAGGCTGCCCCATTAAAAGTTGTAAATACCATCTAGGTAATATATTTCTTGAATTCAAATACTATTACTCGTTTCGGTATTACTGAATGCCTGGTATTTGATAATGCTTCTTATTTTTTGTCTCTTGAGATGAGTGATTTCGCTCTAGAAAAAGGAATTAAATTAAAGTATTCTGCCATCTATTACCCCCAAGGCAATGGTTTGGCAGAATCGACTAATAAAAATCTGATCAAAATTATCAAGAGAACGGTCTCTGAAAACCATAAAAATTGGCATAATGCACTATTAAATGCAATATGGACTGACAGAGTAACTCCTAAAATTGATGTGGGTAACTCACCTTTCTTTCTCATTTTCGGCAGAGAGGCGATTCTTCCACCACATGTCCTCCTTCCCTCTCTGCAGATATCACAGAAAGTACAAGAAGAGGACTGTCCCCCTTTGGAGAATCAAATTAACGCTTTGTTAAAATTAGAAGAAGTGAGGGCTCAAACAAAATGGAAATTGGATCAACATCAACTCATTGTTAAAAACTGGTTTGATTCCAATTCTGCCTCTGACATAAATTTTGAGGTAGGTGACCTTGTCCTAAAAATGGACAAACCTCATGAGGGAAAATGAGAGCATACAAAGTTTCAGAACTTGTGGCTATGACCATTCTTAATTGCTGAGAAATTGGGTCCCAGTTCCTTCCGATTACAGAATTTAGAGCGATAGCCAGACACCTTTCCAGTGAATGGCCAAGCTCTAAAAAGATACTTCGCCTGATGACACTCCCTTGTACACTGTGTAAATATTTTTGTTTTGCTTGTTGTTTGCTTTTCTTTGCTGTTTTGTTTTGATTTTTTCTTTATGCTTATCAGTCTTTCTTTTTTTGAGACACACATGCCTGCTGTTAACTCTCCAAGAAACCCTCCGTGGTTGCAGACCAGAGGTGCTTGGTAACTTAAGAACTCAATGTTTTTGGTGTTTTTTATCAAGATGGATCAATGGGATGACTAAACCAGAGTACAGCATTCAGACATTCAACATGTAAACAAATGAAACAGTGCTCTCAAGAATTRATTTATCAGTATTTAAGCATCAAAGGTGAATGGAGAAATCATGTAACCAAACCAATACAAAGTAGGGCTTGAGAGACATGCAAGAAACTGAGTCAATTTGTGAGCTGAACAATGGAAATAAACATTCACATTCGGAGCTGAACCAAACTGATACAGGGAAAGAGAGAATGGAATCTGATATCAAGACTGAGAGAAAACTGTGATCTATATTAGCATGAGAAAAGATGAATACAATAGCCAGT